>ONZH01013608.1:0-21500 GCA_900303285.1 Rhinella marina
TCCACCCTCCACGCAAACTGCACGCCCGTCCAGGGGCAGTCAGCAGAACCGCGAGTAAAAACCATCGGCAACACCACACTGTGACATAACCCTGAAGCTCGCGTGTTCCCCCCCTGCGGTACCGGTCCGCTGCATATGTGGTGGTAGCCACTCCACAAGTTATAAGTGTGGATGGAGATGGGCAAGAGCAGGACTATCAGGTCAGCAGTTGGGTTAATGTAGTAAGGAGGGGTAGAGGTAAAAGTGCCAGGTAGGCTAGTCCTGAGCTGGAACGCCCTAGTAAATATGCCTGTTATTAGGGATGAAAGCCCAGGACCAGCGACACAGCAGCAGGCCGTTTCTCCTAGCAACCATCAGGATGACCGCTGCAGGAAGGATGGGAAAAGGAGAGCAGCAAAGGCCAGACAGATGCTGGTGGTAGGGAACTCTATTATTAGGCGGACAGACAGGGTCATCTGTAGCCGAGACCATGAATGCCGAACAGTGTGTTTATGTCTCCCGGGTGCTCGGGTTCGGCATATCGCTTATCAGATTGACAGATTGCTGGGTGGGGCTGGGGAAGACCCGGCGGTCATGGTACACATTGGCACCAATGACAAAGTCAGGGGGAGATGGAAGGTCCTTAAAAATGATTTTAGGGAACTAGGAGAAAAGCTCAAGTCCAGGACCTCCAAGGTAGTGTTTTCAGAAATACCACCAGTGCCACGAGCGTCACTAGAGAGACAACGGGAGATTAGGTAGTTAAATAAGTGGCTCAGAGGCTGGTGCAGGAAGGAAGGGTCTGGGTTCATGGAGAACTGGACCGACCTCTCTGTCAGCTACAGACTCTACAGTAGGGATGGGCTGCACTTTAATGGGGAGGGTGCAACTGCCCTGGGGGAAAAAATGGTTAGACGGCTGGAGGAGCTTTTAAATTAGGATCTGGGGGGAGGGTGGGGGGTAATACTAATAAGGGGGTAGATAGTGTAGATAGAGAGTGGGTCATAGGAGGGGAGATTGGGGGGTTAGTGGGGGTTGGGATGATGGAGGAATGTAGGGAGAATATTGGGCAAAACATCAAGCAAAGTAACCCAAAAACCCCAGATATTCACTTCATAGGTAATAGTAATTTAAAAAGGGGGGTAAAAAATATACATAGACCTCTTAATTGTATGTACACTAATGCCAGAAGCCTGACTAATAAAAATTGGTGAACTGGAATTAGGGATGTGTGAGGAGGACTATGACATAGTGGGAATAACTGAGACATGGCTGGATGATAGCTATGACTGTCTGCCTTTACGTAAAGTCCTGTCTAAAGCCCAAACTGCGTGAAGATATAAGTGAGGGACATGAACATGTGGAGTCACTGTGGGTAGAAATAAATGGAGCCAAAAACAATAATAAAATACTAATAGGACTATATTATAAACCCCCCCTAGTATACCAGAGCCCATAGAAAATCTACTTCTAAACTAAATAGACGAGGTGGCAAATCATAATGCAGTCATTATTATGGGGGATTTCAACTACCCAGATATAGACTGGAAAACTGAAACCTGTGTATCTCATAAAGGAAACAGGTTCTTGGAAATAACCAAAGACAATTACCTTTCCCAACTGGTTCAGGACCCGACTTGAGGGATGGCCATACTGGACTTAGTATTAACCAATAGACCTGACAGAACAACAGATGTGCAGGTTGGGGGACACCTGGGAAATAATGACCATAATATAATAACCTTCCAACTGTCATTCAAAAGAGCGTTTCTTCAGGGAGAAACAAAAATACCAAACTTCAAAAAAGCTAAATTTAGCCAACTAAGAGAGGCCATAGGCCTAACTAACTGGGACAAAGTCCTCAAAAATAAAAATACAGCCACAAAATGGGATATTTTTAAAAGCATCCTAATATCTAATTGTGAGAGGTACATACCTTATGGGAATAAAAGGTTAAGGAACAAGAAAAAAACCAATGTGAATAAACAGAACTGGAAAGAAAGTAATAAATGACAAACAGAAAGTATTTAAATCACTAAAACAGGAGGGGAGCGAGGGAACATTGAAAAACTATAAGGAAAAAAATAGAATATGTAAAAGACAAATAAAAACAGCCAAACTAGAGACAAGAGATTAATCGCCAAAGAGAGTAAAACTAACCCTAAAATGTTCTTTAATTATATAAATGGCAAAAAGTATAAACCTGAAGGTGTCGGCCCCTTACAGAGTAATGAGGGGGGAGTTGCTGAGAGCGATGAGGAGAAAGCAAAGCTACTAAATCTCTTTTTCTCCACTGTATTCACTGAGGAAAATAAACTGTCAGATGAAATGCAGAATATAAAAGTAAATTTAAAAGTGCCCTGTCTGACCCAGGAAGTAGAGCTGCGTCTTAAAAAGATTAAAATAGACAAATCGCCAGGACCGGATGGCATACACCCCCGTATCCTAAGAGAATTAAGTAATGTCATCGCCAGACCCTTATTTCTGATATTTAAGGACTCTATACTGACAGGGAGTGTTCCACAGGATTGGCGTATAGCAAATGTGGTGCCAATATTCAAAAAGGGTCCAAAAACAGAGCCCGAGAACTATAGGCCGGTAAGTTTAACATCAAATCAGTCGTGGGTAAACTGTTTGAGGGTTTTCTAAGAGATGCTATCTTGGAGTACCTCAATGAAAATAAGCAAATCACTCCATATTAGCATGGCTTCATGAGGGATTGGTCATGTCAAACCAATTTAATCAGTTTCTATAAGGAGGTAAGTTCTAGACTGGACCGCAGCGAATCAATGGATGTCGTATATCTGGACTTCTCCAAAGCATTTGACACTGTACCACATAAAAGGTTAGTATATAAAATGAGAATGCTTGGCCTGGGAGAAAATGTCTGTATGTGGGTAAGTAACTGGCTCAGTGATAGAAAACAGAGGGTGGTTATTAATGGTACATACTCAGATTGGGTCACTGTAACCACAGGGGTCAGTATTGGGCCCTATTCTCTTCAATATATTTATTAATGATCTTGTAGAAGGCTTGCACAGTAAAATATCAATTTTTGCAGATGACACTAAACTGTGTAAAGTAATTAACACAGAAGAGGACAGTACACTGCTACAGATGGATCTGGATAGACTGGAGGCTTGGGCAGAGAAGTGGCAGATGAGGTTTAAGACTGACAAATGTAAGGTTATGCATATGGGAAAGAATAATGCAAGTCACCAGTACATACAGTCATGGCCAAAAGTTTTGAGAATGACACAAATATTATATTTTCACATGATCTGCTGCCCTCTGGTTTTCATGTGTGTTTGTCAGATGTTTTTATCACATACAGAAATATAATTGCAATCATATTATGAGTAACAAAAGCTTATATTGACAGTTAGAATGAGTTAATGCAGCAAGTCAATATTTGCAGTGTTGACCCTTCTTCTTCAGGACCTCTGCAATTCTCCCTGGCATGCTCTCAATCAACTTCTGGACCAAATCCTGACTGATAGCAGTCCATTCTTGCACAATCAATGCTTGCATTTTGTCAGAATTTGTAGGTTTTTGTTTGTCCACCCGTCTCTTGATGATTGACCACAAGTTGTCAATGGGATTAAGATCTGGGGAGTTTCCAGGCCATGGACCCAAAATCTCTATGTTTTGTTCCCTGAGCCATTTAGTTATCACCTTTGCTTTATGGCAAGGTGCTCCATTATGCTGGAAAAGGCATTGTTGATCGCCAAACTGCTCTTGGACGGTTGGGAGAAGTTGCTCTCGGAGGACATTCTGGTACCATTCTTTATTCATGGCTGTGTTTTTAGGCAAGATTTTGAGAGAGCCGATTCCCTTGGCTGAGAAGCAACCCCACACATGAATGGTTTCAGGATGCTTTACAGTTGGCATGAGACAAGACTGGTGGTAGCGCTCACCTCGTCTTCTCCGAATAAGCTGTTTTCCAGATGTCCCAAACAATTGAAAAGAGGATTCATCAAAGAAAATGACTTTACCCCAGTCCTCAGCAGTCCACTCCCTGTACCTTTTGCAGAATATCAGTCTGTCCCTGATGTTTTTTCTGGAGAGAAGTGGCTTCTTTGCTGCCCTCCTTGAGACCAGGCCTTGCTCCAAGAGTCTCCGCCTCACAGTGCGTGCAGATGCACTCACACCTGCCTGCTGCCATTCCTGAGCAAGCTCTGCACTGCTGGTAGCCCGATCCCGCAGCTGAAACACTTTTAAGAGACTGTCTTGGCGCTTGCTGGTCTTTCTTGGGCGCCCTGGAGCCTTTTTGGCAACAATGGAACCTCTCTCCTTGAAGTTCTTGATGATGCGATAGATTGTTGACTGAGGTGCAATCTTTCTAGCTGCAATACTCTTCCCTGTTAGGTCATTTTTGTGCATTGCAATGATGACTGCACGTGTTTCTTTAGAGATAACCATGGTTAACAGAAGAGAAACAATGATGCCAAGCACCAGCCTCCTTTTAAAGTGTCCAGTGGTGTCATTCTTACTTAATCATGACAGATTGATCTCCAGCCCTGTCCTCATCAACACCCACACCTGTGTTAATGGAGAAATCACTGAAACGATGTTAGCTGGTCCTTTTAAGGCAGGGCTGCAATGATGTTGAAATGTGTTTTGGGGGATAAAGTTCATTTTCTAGGCAAATATTGACTTTGCAAGTAATTGCTGTTAAGCTGATCACTCTTTATAACATTCTGGAGTATATGCAAATTGCCATTATAAAAACTGAAGCAGTAGACTTTGTAAAAATTAATATTTGTATCATTCTCAAAACTTTTGGCCATGACTGTACTAAATGGTAAAATATTGGGTAACTCTGACATGGAAAAGGACCTAGGAATTTTAGTGAACAGCAAACTAAGCTGCAGAAACCAGTGTCAGACAGCTGCTGCCAAGGCCAATAAGATAATGGGTTGCATCAAAACAGGCATAGATGCCCGTGATGAGAACATAGTCCTGCCACTTTACAAATCTCTAGTCAGACCACACATGGAGTACTGTGTACAGTTCTGGGCTGCTGTGAACAAGGCAGACATAGCAGAGCTGGAGAGGTTTCAGAGGAGGGCAACTAAAGTCATAACTGGAATGGGTGGACTACAGTACCCAGAAAGATTATCAAAATTAGGGTTATTTACTTTAGAAAAAAGATGACTGAGGGGAGATCTAATAACTATGTATAAATATATCAGAGGTCAGTACAGAGATCTCTCCCATGATCTATTTATCCCCAGAACTGTGACTGTGATGAGGGGACATCCTCTGCGTCTGGAGGAAAGAAGGTTTGTACACAAACATAGAAGAGGATTCTTTACGGTAAGAGCAGTGAGACTATGGAACTCTCTGCCTGAGGAGGTGGTGATGGTAAGTTCACTAAAAGAGTTCAAGAGAGGCCTGGATGTATTTTTGGAGGGTAATAATATTGCAGGTTATAGTTACTAGAGAGAGGTCGTTGATCCAGGGAGTAATTCTGATTGCCTGATTGGAGTCGGGAAGGAATTTTTTTCCCTAAAGTGGGGAAAATTGGCTTCTACCTCACAGGGGTTTTTTGCCTTCCTCTGGATCAACTTATAGGAAAACAGGCTGAACTGGATGGACAGATGTCTTTTTTTGGCCTTATAAACTATATTACTATCAATAAAGAAAATGTTTTAATGTGTTCCATACAGGCAGTAAAAATAGTAAAGAAGAGAACTCATCTACGTTATTATCTATCCTTTAAGTTAATAGATTTTGATCACTAGCCCTGAAGTTATGGCAGGATTCCTTTCAGGGGATATTAATAGAAATGATTGGTTAGGCGATCCGAAGGAAGTATTTTCGGATAAAGAATCACCGGCACAATACAGAACCCCGAATATTAATGGTGCTTTCAAAAATCTCACTAGGATGTACAAAAATCAGGTACGTTCCTGGTGGGAAGTACAGACTCTGGAAACATACTTGAAAAATAAAATAGTACCTAGGGGATTGAGGATCCCAATATTACCACACAAGAGAATCAGGTCAGAAGATTTCCTAAAAAAGTGGGAACGAGAGTCAGTGGAGTCATCCCTCCGGTTAATGAAACTGTTACTAGAGGAGGAAAGGGAGTTAGTAAGAATACTGCAGAATTCCAGTAGTGCATTATTGTGGCAAAAAAAATTTCCGCCTCAATAGAGTATACCAGAAAGGAGAACTATCTGCAACAATCTGATGAAAGGTTCACAGGGTATTTAAAAGAACGAAAGCATCAACAGTTCATTAGGGACAATAAAGATTTCAGAGAGGGAAAAATCTTTGATTTCACTAAATCAGATAGTGAGGTTGATCTGTCTTCCTCGGATCAAGAAAGTGAGCCGGCGACACAGATTAACGCTACCTTGAACATACGTGGGAGAAATAGAGGGACAACCATTTAGAGGTCGTGGTCAAGGAAGAGGTGGAAGAGGATCTAGAGGTGTTTTTTTAGGGGTGAACCAACCCACTTCGGACTATCAACTAAGAGGGAGGAAGGGAGTACAGTAGAAAGTGATAAGTTACAAATAATAAACTTATCTAAACTCAACCTGACACCAACTGAAATGGGGGTATTGAGTACAGGGCTGTCTTTTCTACTAACTCCCAAATTCAATCCTTTGTTATGGGTAAAGGATTTAAACCTTTTTATAAGGAAATTAAAATGGAGGAGATTTTTCCTGACTCATGACAAAAATCAATGTGCACAATTAGGCATTGAATTAGAGGAACTAGATGATGTCAGGGTGCTAGCTGACCTAGATGCCCCTAGATGCTTTCCTGACAACCATGACCGAAAAGTTGAGATCATTATATATTGAAGGACCACAGCTACAAAATCTCACAACAGAGGAAAGGATAGCTCTGAAAACCCTTCAAAAAGATTGCAGTATTGTTATCAAACCGTCGGACAAAGGGGGTAACATTGTTGTCTTGGACAACAACAAATATGTTGAAATTTGTACCCGCATCCTGAACGACTCCTCGTGTTATGAAAAGCTTGGGAGCAACCCCATGAATCAATATAAGCAACAACTAGCTGACTTACTATATGAGGGTAGGAGACAGGGCCTCATAAGTAAAACTGAACTAGCATATCTGCTCCCTGAGTCCCCGGTCATGCCTGCGTTTTATAGCCTCCCCAAGATCCATAAGGGAATGGATCCTTTAAAAGGCAGACTAATTGTCTCTGGGATTGGAAGCTTGACGGAGAGAATTAGTGTATATGTAGACAGGATCCTAAGAGATTTCGTCATAAGTCTTCCATCCTTTGTTAAGGACTCAATGGACGTGTTAAGAAGGCTAGACGGGATTCATTGTGACGAGGGCATCTTACTAGCGAGCTTAGATGTGGAAGCTCTTTACAGTTCAATCCCGCATGAGAAAGGATGTGAAGCAGTGAAGTTTTTCCTGCAAGAAAGGGGCTCACATCTTGTGGCACACAATGCCTTTGTTATTGACTTGCTGAAATTCATTCTTAACCACAATATCTGTGTGTTTGACCGTAGGATCTACCACCAGCTTAGGGGGGTGGCGATGGGGAGCCCTTGTGCCCCCACATTCACTAACCTCTACCTGGGCTGGTGGGAGAAGTCCGTAGTGTTTGGCGATGAGATGGAACATTGGACCTCATCCATAAATTCTTGTGGAATGGCACCAAGGAGACGTTTGTGAGCTTTGTACAGGCCCTTAACATTAATGATATGGGTCTGTATTTCACGTTTGAGATACATGAGGATCATCTCACTTTCCTTGACTTGTTGATCAGGAAAGATCACTTGGGGAAATTAACAACAACCATGTTCCGTAAACCTACGGCTACAAATACCCTGCTTATGTGGGAGAGAAGCCATCCAGTCCCACTTAAGCGGGGGATCCCAAAGGGCCGATACCTCAGAGCTAGAAGAAACTGCTCTGAGTGGGGGGGATTTCAGAATGGAGTCCAATGACCTCCAAAATTATGTTCATGGCAAGGGGTTACCCGAGGTCCACGCTTGCAAAAGTATGCCAACATGCAGCATCAGTCAAGAGAGAGGATCTATTACATCCTAAGGTGGACAAGGGCCGGAGGCTCAAATACGCATCATAGGGATCTATGATGCAGCTCATAATGAAATCCAGCGAGCGTTCCAAGAGGGCTGGAGCATTCTGAAATCAGATCCTGTAGTTGGACAACTGGTGGGTGAATACCCAAGTATCACATATCGGCGAGGGTCCAACATTAGGGACAGATTGGTCCATAGCATGTTTATGAGTCCAGTGCAGAATACCTGGTTGCCAGAGAAACCAAATGGCACATTTAGATGCAGCGGATGCGCGGCGTGCAAAGCAATCAACAAGGGCAACACGGTTACGAGTACAGCAACCGGACGCAGTTACATGATAAAATCATTTATTAACTGCAGAACAGTGGGGGTTGTATATGTAGCCACGTGCATCTGCATGAAACAACATGTAGGAAAAACAAAATGGGGATTCAGCAGGAGGATTGGAGAGTACCTTAGAGACACTGAAAAAGCAGATGACACTCCCGTGGCACAGCATGTGGCTACATGCCATCCGGGAATATTAAACTGCATTGCCTTCCAAGGGATTGAACATGTCAAAGCACCACCTAGGGGGGGTAACATTGATACATTACTCCTGAAGAAAGAAGCACAATGGACCTTCATGCTAAATACGGTCAAACCAAGGGGATTAAATCAATTTATTTCCTATACGTGCTTTATTGAATAGGATCTTTGCATGGGGCTGCCAATAGTGTTTAAAACTCTCCCAATATTAATCAGAAAATACTTCTCTATCAGGAAAGGCCCTAGAGGCCTGCTTTACATATACATAATTGTCCTATATACATCACATACACGTAGTGATGTGCATTGGTGAAGAGGTTAAAATAGGACATTATGTAACTCCTGTAGTTCAAGGCATCATAAATGTCAGCTCTAGAAATTCTGAGCGCTGACATGAACTGCTGCCATGTAGTGAACAGAAGAATATCTTTAATGTCACTATGTATCGAGCGCTTCCTTTCTTAGTGCCTGAACCATTTCATATCCCCTACCTGGATGTTTAACTGCTACAGTTATGCATAAAGTCCCCGGTGACCATATCGCTATGTACGATCCGGCAGAGTCCCGCGCATTGGGCCTGCCGGGAGGCTTGGTCCAGGGGTGGGCGTGGCTTAACAGATAAAGATGCGGCAGGAATCGGCCGCGCTACGGCCATCCCAGCGCCGCTCTGCTACTGAGCTGCACGCACGCCATCAGAGGCGTGCAGCGTCCTATACATATGAATGTGTGTTTGTCTTGTGGGCTCCTGTTGAAATACTTTAAACAATAGTAGGGAAATGCGTTGAGCCATTTTTAGGACAAGACTACTATAGGTAGCAGCAGATAAATAGAGGTATTAGCGCAGGGAGTTTGGAGGATAGACAAAGGATATAAAGCAGAGATCTCAAACTTGTGGCTCTCCAGCTGTTGTAAAACTACAACTTCCATCATGCCAGGAGAGCCTACAGCTATTGGGGCATGCTGGGAGTTGTAGTTTTGCAACAGCTGGAGGGCCACGAGTTTGAGATCCCTGATATAAAGGGTCAGATGAGTTGGTGAGATATAAAAAGACACCCACCCTATTAAAGACCCAGCTCCAGCGCTAAGATACCATAAGGTCAGGTCTGGTAGATGTCCACAACAAAAGATATATGGACACAGACCATGACTGTTTGTGATCTCAGTGAGAAGGTGTGTGGAGTATAATTTGAAAAATACACACCTAGGCACTGAGACTTAGCCTGTTATTAGGTATATGTGGTGGTAGCCACTCCCCAAGTTTTAAGTGTTTATCAACAAAGAAAAATGTTTTAATGTGTTCCATACAGGCAGTAAAAATAATACAGCGCCAAAGTTATTTATGGTGAAACCTTCTGACATTTTTTAGTGGTGCGAAAAAACGTATTATTCGCTCTGTGCTAAAGTAAGAAAATTACAGACCTTTGTAGCGTGTATTAGTGGCAAAAAATACTTTTATTTGGCCTACAGCGCCAAAGTTATATATTGAAAAGCCTTCTCTCATTTATTAGTGGTGCAAAAAAAAATATTATTCGCTCTGTGCTGAAGTGGGAAAATTACAGCTCTTTGTAGCATGTATTAGTGGCAAACAAAAGTTTTAGTTGGCCTACAGAGCCAAAGTTATTTATTGTCAAGCCTATTGGCGTTTATTAGTGGTGCGATAAAACATATTATTCGCTATATGCTGAAGTGGGAAGGTGACAGCCCTTTGTAGCGTGTATAAGTGGCAAAAAATACTTTTATTTGGCCTACAGCGCCAAAGTTATATATTGAAAAGCCTTCTCTCATTTATTAGTGGTGCAAAAAAAACTATTATTCGCTCTGTGCTGAAGTGGGAAAATTACAGCCCTTTGTAGCGTGTATTAGTAACAAAAAAAGTTTTAGTTGGCCTACAGCGTCAAAGTTATTTATTGTAAAACCTACTGGAGTTTATTAGTGATGCGAGAAAACGTTTTATTCACTCTGTGCTGAAGTGGGAAGGTGACTGCCCTTTGTAGCGTGTATGCGCTGTATGTTTTGTTTGGCATACAGCGTCAAAGTTATTTATTGTCAAACCTACTGGTGTTTATTTGTGATGCAAAAAACCTATTATTCGTTCTGTGCTGAAGCGGGAAAGTGACAGACCTTTGTAGCGTGTATTAGTGGCAAAAAAAGTTTTATTTGGCCTACAGCGTCAACGTTATATATTGAAAAGCCTTCTCTCATTTATTAGTGGTGCAAAAAACCTACTAGTCGCTCTTTGCAGAAACGTAACATTATAGCCCTTTTTAGCATGTATTAGTGGCAAAAAAAAGTTTTAGTTGGCCTACAGCGCAATGTTATTTATTGTTAAACCTGCTGACGTTTATTAGTGGTGTGAAAAAACGTATTATTCGCTCTGTGCTGAAGTGGGAAAGTGACAGCCCTTTGTAGCGTGTATTAGTGGCAAGAAAAAGTTTTAGTTCGCCTACAGCGCCAAAGTTATTTATGGTGAAACCTTCTGACTTTTTTTAGTGGTGCAAAAAAACGTGTTATTCACTCTGTGCTGAAGTAAGAAAATTACAGACCTTTGTAGCATGTATTAGTGGCAAAAAAAAGTTTTATTTGGCTTACAGCGCCAAAGTTATATATTGTAAAGCCTTCTCTCATTTATTAGTGGTGCAAAAAAAAACTATTATTCGCTCTGTGCTGAAGTGGGAAAATTACAGCCCTTTGTAGCGTGTATTAGTAACAAAAAAAGTTTTAGTTGGCCTACAGCGTCAAAGTTATTTATTGTAAAACCTACTGGAGTTTATTAGTGATGCGAGAAAACGTTTTATTCACTCTGTGCTGAAGTGGGAAGGTGACTGCCCTTTGTAGCGTGTATTAGTGGCAAAAAAAAGTTTTATTTGGCCTAGAGCGCCTAAGTTAAATTTTGTCAAACCTTCTGTCAGTTATTACTAGTGTCAGAAGACTTTTTACCTGTTTTGTGGTCAAGTGGGAAAATTATAGCCCTTTGTAGCGTGTATTAGTGGCAAAAAAAAATTTTTATTTGGCATACAGCGCCAAAGTTATTTATTGTCAAACCTACTGACGTTTATTAGTGGTGCAAAAAACCTATCATTCGCTCTATGCTGAAGTGGGAATGTGACAGCCCTTCATAGCGTGTATTAGTGGCAAAAAAAAGTTTTATTTGGCCTACAGCACCAAAGTTATATATTGTAAAGCCTTCTCTCATTTATTAGTGATGCAAAAAACCTATTATTCGCTCTTTGCTGAAGTGCGAAAATTATAGCCCTTTCTAGCGTGTATTACTGGCAAAAAAAAGTTTTATTTGGCCTACAGCGCCAAAGTTATTTATTGTCAAACCTATTGGCGTTTATTAGTTGTGCGATAATATGTATTATTCGCTATATGCTGAAGTGGGAAAATTACAGCCCTTTGTAGTGTGTATTAGTGGCAAAAAAAAGTTTTATTTGACCTTCAGCGCCAAAGTTATATATTGTAAAGTGTTTTCTCATTTTTTAGTGGTGCAAAAAATCAATTATTCACTCTGTGCTGAAGTAAGAAAATGACAGACCTTTGTATCGTGAATTAGTGGCAAAAAAAAAAATGTAATTGACCTACTGCGCCAATGTTATTTATTGCTAAACTACTGGCATTTACTAATGGTGTGAAAAAAACTTATTATTCGCTCTGTGCTGAAGTGGGAAAGTGACAGCCTATAGTGCCAAAGCTATATATTGTAAAGCCTTCTCTCATTTATTAGTGGTGCAAAAAAACGTATTATTCTCTCTGTGCTGGAGTGGGAAAATTACAGCCCTTTGTAGCCTACAGCGCCAATGTTATTTACTGTAAAGCCTTCTCTCATTTCTTAGTGGTGCAAAAATACCTTTTATTTGCTCTGTGCTGAAGTGGGAAAGTGACAGCCCTTTGTAGCGTGTATTAGTGGCAAAAAAAGTTTTATTTAGCCTACAGCGCCAAAGTTATACTGTATATTGTAAAGCCTTCTCTCATTTATTAGTTGTGCAAAAAACCTATTATTCGCTCTGTGATAAAGTGCCAAGCCCTTTGCAGCGTGTATTAGTGGCAAAAAAAGTCTTAGTTGGCCTACAGCGCCTAAGTTATTCATTGTCAAACCTACTGGTGTTAATTAGTGGTGCGAAAAAATGCATTATTCGCTTTGTGCTGAAGTGGGAAAGTGAAAGCCCTTTGTAGCGTGTATTCGAGGCAAAAAAAGTTTTATTTGGCCTACAGCACCAATGTTAAATTTCGTCAAACCTTCTGTCAGTTATTTGTGGTAGCGTTGTATGGTGCAGTGGAAAAATTACAGCCCTTTGTAGCGTGTATTAGTGGCAATAAAAAAGTTTTAGTCAGCCTACAGCGCCAACACTGACTGTGTGAATAAGGCATAATTCAGCACAAAAGATATGTTCTCTCTAAATGTTTTTTTAGTTTCATCCCACTCTGTTTTTCTTTACATATATGGAATTTTGTTTGCACTGAATAATGTGTTTCTTTTTTTTAATTTTCAGTCACCACCAAAAGGTGCAACTATCCCTTATCGTCCTAAGCCTACCTCTGGAAGTATAATTTTTGCTGGAGGCCAGGTAAGAGCGGATACCATTTTGGCCTCAGCTGGAAATCATACCGTCCTGGCCCAACCTCAACCAGCACCTGTTAGTTTACTGTTTTTTTCCTGGTATAGTATGTATTATGAGTATATGTTGTTTGAGACTATGCTTCCACAAAGTAGATTTGTTAAGTCCAAATGATTTGTCATTTTAGAATCACTGCATTTCAAATGGTCATGCATCTCCTGTTTACTCCTGTGTATTTTCAGTGGTTGTGAACTACATGCTATTTCACCCATCTTTAACTATGTTACAAATTAATTTACAGTTTGTGCAATCATTGCTCTCTCTCTCTTCCATCCTCATATTTACTACAAATCCAGTAGATAATACTGATCTTTGCACTTTGTTACTCTGCACCAATTTTATGTTCAAATTACCAAGAGGATTTCACACCTTTCCTTCTGAACTGTTCTAGTCCCTCCTTCCATTCCTCCCCCAGTTCCATTACCTCATCCCAGGTCTCTATCTGCACTATCTTCCCCTGTTATGTAAATTCCCTCCCCCCCCAAGTCAATAGTTTAACCGCTTCAACCCCGGGCCTGTTTTCACCTTCCTGACCAGGCCATTTTTTGCAAATATGACATGTGTCACTTTATGTAGTAATAACTTTGGAACGCTTTTACTTATCCAAGCCATTCTGAGATTGTTTTCTCGTCACATATTGTGCTTCACGACAGTAGTAAATTTGTGGCAAAATATTTATTTTTTATTTATAAAAAAAATACCAAAGTTACCAAAAATTGGGAAAAATTAGCACATTTCCAAAATTCAGTTTCTCTACTTTCAAAATACATAGTAATACCTCCAAAAATAGTTATTATTTTACACTCCCCATATGCCTACTTTATGGTGGCATCATTTTATAAATGTCATTTTACTTTTTTAGTACGTTAGAAAGCTTAAAAGTTTAGAAGCCATTTTTCACATTTTCAACAAAATTTCCCAAACCATTTTTTGAAGCACCAATTCAGATATAAAGTAATTTTGAGTGGCTTACGTAATGGAAACCACCCATAAATGACCCCATTTTAGAAACTACACCCCTCAAATTATAAAAAACTGCTGTTACAAACTTTGTTAACCCTTTAGGTGTTCCACAAGAATTAATGGAAAATGGAGGTGAAATTTCAAAATTTCACTGTTTTGGTAGATTATTCACGTTAATAATTTTTTTCTTGCAAAACAGCATGGGTTAACAGAAAACTAAACCTCAATATACATTGCTCTGATTCTGCAGATTACAGAAATACCCCATATATGGTGGTAAACTTCTCTATGGGTTTGTGGCAGTGGTCAGAAGGAAAGGAGCGCCATACGGATTTTGGAGGCAGATTTTGCTAGAATGGTTTTTAGGCACCATTTTGTAATTGAGAGACCCTGACGTACCCCTACAGTGGAAACCCTCAAAAAGTGACCCCATTTTGGAAACTACACCCTTCAAAGAATATATTAAGGGGGGTACTGGCCACTTTGACCCCCTAAGCATTTTACGGATTTTGGAAACACTTGGCTGTGAAAATGAAAAGTTTCATTTCTTCCAATAAAATGTTGCTTTAGCCCCAAATTTTTCATTTTCACAAGGGGTAACAGGAGAAAAAACCCTATTATTTGTTCCCCATTTTCTCCTGAATACGGCAAAAAACCCCATATGTGGTGGTAAACTGCTGTGGGGGCACATGGCAGAACAGAAGGAGTGCCATATGGATTTTGCAGCACAGATTTTGATGGATTGGTTTGCGGGAGCCATTGATTTTAATTTTTTTGAGTTATTGTCTTATGTAGGGGCTCATTTTTTGCGGGATGAGGTGACGTTTTCATTGGTACCATTTTGGGGTACATAAGACTTTTTGATCACTTGGTATTACACTTTTTGTGAGTCAAGGTGAAAAAAATAGCTGTTTTGGCATAGTATTTTTTAATTATTTTTTTACAGCATTCACCTGAGGGGGCAAATCATGTGATTTTTATAGAGCAGGTTGTTACGGATGCGGCTATACCCAATATGTCTACCATTTTTATTTTTGAAAAGTTTTACACATTAGATGCATTTTTGAACAGAATAAAATCTTTTTTGTGTTGCCATTTTCTGAGAGCCATATTTTTTTTATTTTTCTGGTGATTGTCTCAGGTAGGGTCTAATTTTTTACGGGACAAGATGATGGTTTGATTGGTACCAATTTGGAATAAATACGCCTTTTTGATCGCCTGCTACTACACTTTGTGAGGCAAGAGGGAAATTGCTGTTTTGGCATAGTTTTAAAAATTTTTTTTTACAGCATTCATCTGGGGGGGGCCTTCTCATGTAATATTTTTATAGAGCAGGTTGTTACGGACGCGGCGATACCCAATTTGTCTAACATTTTTTTTTTAAAGCTTTACACATTAGATGCATTTTTGAACAAAATAAAATATTTTTTTGTGTTGCCATTTTCTTTCTTTCTTTCAAATTGTCTTTTTATTTGAAATGAATACAGTGACATAAGAACAATACAGCAGATGAAATGCCTAGCGGAGAGGCAAGAAGGTACGACAAATGCATCGCGCAGGATGCTGGAAACAGATTCAGTGTCTAGAGCATCAGTCAGAATATGCAGAATAATTATCACAGTAAATGTAGTAGACAGTGGGGACAGAAGTCCCAATAATGTCGTGTCATAGTCACAATCTGCTGATGATATACAAATATTTTCAACTTTTTTGGCTAAAATAAGTATCAACAATCCGGCCTATACTTGTTGAAATGCAGGAGGGTCGAGCTGTCTAGCCGGGCAAACTATCTAGGAGTCAACAACTCCAAGAGTTAAACAAGAAAATACAAAATAAGGTTGTGGGGGGAAGAGGGGGGGGGAAGAGAGAGGAAAGTTATGGGTGAAAAGGGGGGGGGCGGAGTACCCTGATGTTATTCTAGAGTAGGAAAGAAGTGTAATACTGTTGATATTTATTTATCTTTGAAAAGAAGCATTGATTTGGGTGTATGCAAAATAGACTATCTGGTATTATTTAGATGGCTAGGGCCAACAGAGGCTATATGTTAGTGTTGGTAATGTACGTGTTGTGGCAGATATTAGAGAGAATTCAAGAGGACCCTTGGTTGCTAGAGTTGTTTGGGTTGTGATTTTTGTAGAGTGTCCATGGTTGCCATATTGCTTTAAACCTCTTATGGTTTCTAAATTCCCAGTATGAGATCTCCTCGAGTCTGTAGATTTGGTCCACTTTTGCTTTCCATTTACTAATGGAGGGTGACACATGTGACTTCCAGGCTGAAGCAATAAGGAGTCTGGCTGATGATAAAAGGGAATGTAGGAGTATTCTAGTCAGTGGGGGGTACAAGGTTGGTATGAGAAGAAGAAGAAAGATCTCAGGTGACATGTCCAAAGTAATGTTACATATAGAGTTAATTGTAGATCTAAGCTCTGACCAGAAGGGAACGACTTTGTTGCAGGTCCACCACATATGGTAAAAGGAACCTATGTCTGAATTGCATTTCCAGCAAGTAGTTGGATAGGTGGGGTCTACTTTGTTTATTTTTTCTGGAGTCATATACCACCTGGTCAGAATCTTAAAGCCATTCTCTTGAATTCTAATACATCTAGATGATGTTTTAGGTGCTGATAGGATGAATTTCAGTTGTTGGTCTGAAAAGGATGTGTTTACGTCTTTCTCCCAAGCTTTAATGAAGGGCGATTCTCTGATGTTGTCCGACTGAGAGTTGATAAGTGTGTGGTAGAAGTATGACAGTAGTTTCTTAGGTTCTCTGTTCTGAAGAATAATTGTTTCAAATTTGGTTTGGGGAGTAGAGCTGTCATATGTCTTTGAGAATCTCTTCAAAGAGTTGTTCAGTGAAGAAAATGATATGAAATCAAGTGTGGGTAGTTGAAGTATAGTTTTGGCCTCTTCAAGTGTTGGGAGTAAGCCGTTCGGGAGAAGAGAGCTAATAGGCATGGTTCTGGCTTTTACGTTATTTTTACACAGATCAGTTATGTCTCTAAATTGTAATACAGGGGAGCTTACTGAAGTGAAAGTATGTGACGCGTTGTGTTTCTGCCAAGTAATTAAGGTGGGTTTAGTAAAAATGCTCGGGTAATTTTTCAAGTAGCTAGCTGGAGGGTCCCATAAAGTTCAACGTCTAAGGGGGTAAGAGATAAGTTCTTCTTCTATTTTGACCCAATATTTTTGGTTGGGTTGGCGTAGCCAGTTCACGATCCTGCTTAAATGAACCGCATCATAGTAAGCCTTGGTATCTGGAAGGCCTATACCTCCCATGGACCTGGATCTTATAAGAGTGGAATAGGCTGTACGTGGCCTCTTCTGTCTCCAGATGAAAGAGATCAAGGTTTGTTTAATTTCTCTGAAGTAGGTTGATGGGAGAGCTATTGGTAAGCTTTGGAACATGTAAGTCAGTTTCGGAACTATGAGACTGGAAATCATGTTTTTCCTACCTATCCAGGAGGAGAAGGGTAGGTCCCAGCTTTGTAGTGACTTTCTTATGTCCCTTAAAAGCGAAATATAATTTAATTTAAAGAGATCCGATAGGCAAGGTGAGATGTTGATACCCAGATATTTCAGGGTAGGTAGGGACCAGTCAAAGGGTGTTTGAGTTCGTATTTTAGATGCAGTCGCAGCTGGAAGTGAGATATTTAGGATTTGTGACTTAGTCATATTAATTTTGAATCCTGAGATCAGGCCAAAGTCAGTAAATATGGGTTGTAAATGGGTTAAAGGGCGGGTTCACGTAAGATGAAAAGAAGGTCGTCCGCGAACGCCGCGACCTTGTGTTCCCTTCCCCCACAGCGTAAACCGAGAATGTCTGGGCATGAACGTATCTTTTGAAGCAAGGTTTCAATTGTGAGGACAAAGAGAAGCGGGGAAAGTGGGCACCCCTGCCTAGTGCCGTTCAGTATGTTAAAAGGTTGTGAAAGTGTTCCGTTAACCATTATTCGAGCTGAAGGACCAGAATACATTGTGAATATAGCGTCAATGAATTGACGAGGAATCTTGTATGCTAATAAAGCGTGTCTCATAAAAGACCAGTCTACCCGGTCAAAAGCTTTTTCCGCATCTGTGCCAAGAAGCACAGACGGGATTTTCTTAGACTTGGCGAGGCACATTAATAATAGCATTCTGTATGTATTGTCTTTCCCCTCCCTGGAGGGAATAAACCCAGCTTGGTCTGGATCTATCAGCTCTGGAAGTAATGGCTTAAGTCTGTTGGCAAGTAAAAGGGCAAATATTTTAAGGTCTGAGTTTAAGAGGGAGATTGGCCTGTAGCTGCCACATTGGGTGGGATCCTTTCCCTCTTTAGGTATGATAGAGATATGTGCCATCAATGACTGTTGGTGGAAGGGGGTTCCCTCCAAAGCTAGGTTGAAAAGCTTGGTCATGTACGGCAGAACAGGATCTCGAAAAGTAAGATAGTAGAAAGGGGATAATCCGTCAG
This sequence comes from Rhinella marina, assembly GCA_900303285.1. Lineage (NCBI taxonomy): Eukaryota > Metazoa > Chordata > Amphibia > Anura > Bufonidae > Rhinella > Rhinella marina. Next base: position 18,582 of record ONZH01013608.1, read on the forward strand.
GCCCAGGACATTTGTTTTTAGGTGAGGATTTAAGGGCTTTAAGAATTTCCTCTGGAATAAATGGCTTACATAGGTTCTCAGCTTGCGACTGAGTGATTTGTTGGAGGTCAATGGACTCTAGAAATTGTTTGGTTAGATTTAGTTTGTTAGTTTTATCTGCAGGGGAGTCGGCTTTATTTAAATTGTAAAGTTTGGAATAGAAATCCCTAAATGAGTCAGCTATGGCAGGGGTGGTGTGGTGTTTGGTCCTGTCAGAAGTCTGAATTTCAGGTATAAAGGATTTGTTTTTCCTGGCTTTAATTTGAGCAATCATAAACTTTGTAGGTTTATCACCGTGGGCGTAGAATTTATGTTGGGACGCGAGATATGCCTTCGCCGATTGCAAGTTCAGAATAGTCTTTAATTCAGATTGCAAAGCTGAAAGTGTTTGAGTATTAGCTAAGGCTTTAGCTCTTTTTTTTATCTTTTCTAGCGAGGCAATTTGTTGTAAGAGGTCGTGGATTTTCTTGTCACGCTCTTTCTTAACATGTGTAGCTAGAGATATGAATTCTCCTCTAAAGAAGGCCTTATGTGATTCCCAGAGAACCGGTACAGGGATTTCTTTTGAGTCATTTAAAGAAAAGAATTCTGTAAGTTTCTCTTTTAGTCTATTGCAGTATTGAGGGGTAGCTAATAATGTGTCATTAATTCTCCAAGTAGGCGTTTGTTTTTTGAGAGAGCTTATGTGCAATTGGACCGTTATTGGGGAGTGATCTGAGAAGATATGCGTCAATATTTTGGGGTTGGAAAAATGTTGGAGAGAAGCAGTCCTTGTAAAGAAGTAGTCAAGGCGCCTATATGATTGGTGTGGGTCAGAGTAGTGGGTAAAGTCTTTTTTTCTGGGGATTAAAGAATCTCCATACATCTTTGAAATCCAGGTCATTTAGTGTGTATTTTAATTTACTCAAAATCTTAAAAGACAGGGAGGAATGTCCCGAGGAGTCGTCTATGATGGGATTTAAGGCGACATTGAAATCTCCACCTAGGAATGTTAGCCCCTCGGCAAATTCCGAGAAGGTCTTGAGGGTGTTAAGTAGCCAAGGGATTTGGTTGGAATTCGGTGCGTAAATGTTACCAATTGTTACTGTTTGGTTTGCGATGGTGCCTTTCACAAAAATGTATCTCCCGTCAACATCTAGTATATGAGCTAGACTGGTGAAGGGGGTATGTTTACTGATTCCTATACTAACCCCACATGACGCCCCTGAGGTTGAGGGACCATGGAACCATTGTGAGTAGTAAGATTTGTTCATTGAAGGGATATGACCTCTTTTAAAATGGGTCTCCTGCAATAAACAAATATCAATGTGTGATTTCTTCATGTATGCCAGGATCTGACCTCTTTTAGCAGGAGAATTGACACCGCGTACATTATAGGACATAATGGAGACGTCAGCCATATTTGAAGGGGACGTTCATCACCGGAGACTTGCGTGTACTGACACCCATGCATCGTGGTATCCTCAGAATTCTGGATCCACCTAGATAAGTAAATATAGGGAGAAGGAGGGGAGGAAAGTCAGAGGGGTAGAGGGGGAGGGTTAGGAGTGTAGGCAATAGAAGCATTGTAAGAAAATACAATAGTAATTGCCAATATAGGCAAACAGTGAGAACTGTAAAGAGAAGTTAAGTTAACTGGACTGGTGTCAGAAAAGGAGTGAGTTGTCAACTGACATCATCACGCCCCCTTCTCCACCACGAGAATAAACGCAATGTACTTTTAACCTGTCATAAGGAATAATGTTAAGGAAGCCTTATAATAACATTAAACAATGTAGGAACTGAAAATGAGCAATAATATTTGGAGCAATGAGAGAAAAAGCAGTTATATATATCTACTAGCGCTCAGGTACTTTCGGTTCTGAGGCGTCTTGGGGTAAGCTTTCCTGAACGTCTTCTCATCCTGCCGGACTTTTCATGTTGGAAAGTTTCCCAAGCGGTGGGGGAGGCAATGTGCGGCATATCTGTAAGGTCCCTGACCTGAGCCCAGTCCTCTAATTCCGTATGAGGGATTTCCAGGGCATCCAGAAGTTTAAGAGCGTCCTCCTGAGAGCGGATTGTATATCTGTTGCCATCAAATGAGGTTTGTAGGCCGAACAGGAAGAGCCATTTATAAGGGACTTTCCTAGATCTGAGGGACTCCGTAATCGGCTTGAGGGCACGTCTTTTCCTCAGGGTGAGGGGAGCCAAGTCCTGGAAGATAAGGACCTCCTGGTTATCTATTTGGTAGGTGCCCCCCTCTCTATGCTGGTGTAAAATTGCCTCCTTCACTCTAAAGTCCATCAGGCGGCAAATGACATCTCTTGGAGGCTCCTGAGGTTTGGGTTTCGGTCTCAGCGCTCTGTGCACCCTCTCAATGGTAATCCTTTCTGGGTTAACGTCTCCTAGAACTGTCACAAAGATTTCTTGAACAGTAGATAAAAGGGTGTCTTGCGCCACAGATTCAGGAATACCCTTGAGGCGAAGGTTATTCCTTCTGCCCCTATTGTCTTGGTCCTCTATATAGTCGAACAAGGTATTCAGGTATGTCTGGCACTTTTGAAAGTTATCTCTCGTGGCTGTTGTATGGTCACACACTGCTGACTGAAAGGTTTCTAGAGATTCAACTCTGTGACCTAGCATTTTAAGGTCTCGTTTAATGTCACTTAAATCTTCTGAGAGGGGTTGTAGAGCTCTAGATAGTGCTTTGTCTAAGGCTTTCTGTAGGAATGATCTTGAAAGGGGAAGATCAGTTTGCGACGCGTGTTCGGGGTCACTAGGTAACTCATCTCCTGAGTCTTCCCTGGAAGAAGCGCCCAGAGCCTTGGCAGGGGAGTGTGCTCTTGGAGCTACAGCTTGCTTTTGTGGAGTTGGTGCATTTTTTTCATGAACTTGTCCATG
>ONZH01013609.1:0-33729 GCA_900303285.1 Rhinella marina
CAAACTCACTAAACTGGTATTCTGTACCCAACCAAATAATGAATACGTCATCAATGTAATGCAAAAAAAGTTGGATGTATAGTAGAAATGGATTCCCTAAAGAGTAGATATACCTGTCCTCAAAACAGGCTAAAAAAATATTGGCAAAAATGCATGCTACCTGTGTCCCCATCGCAGTACCATGTTTTTGTCTGTACCACTGTTCCCCAAACTTGAAAGTATTATTAGCTAAAATGAAGCAAAGAGCTTCCTCTACAAATTGAATAAAGTCCTGGCTTTTATTGGTCCTAGTTAACACCTCTTTAACAGAGGTCACACCAATGCTGTGTGGAATACGAGTATATAGACTCTCTACATCTAAAGAGACCAAATTATGTCCCTTCTGCCAGTGAAAAGATTTCAGTGACAGAAGGAAGTCATTTGTGTCCTTCAGATAAGAGGGAACATCTTTCAATAAAGGTCGTAAAAGCCAGTCCAAATATTCAGAAAGGGGTTCAGTGACAGAACCAATACCAGCCGCTATAGGGCGTCCCGGAGGACGATCCATATTTTTGTGTACCTTTGGCAAAAAATACCAAGATGGTTTGGATGGGGACACCGGCAGCAGCCTCTCCACCGTCTTCTTAGATAGGACATCCAGTTCTACATACCTCCGTAACAGACTCTGTAAATGAACACAAATCCTAATTGTAAATGAACACAAATTCTATTAGGTCGGGTACAGAATCCCAGTTTAGTGACTTTGTGTCATACTTGAATGAGCACAAAGACATGAATATGAAGTTCACCTACAAGTTCTGGGGACAGGAGTTGGAGTTCCTAGATGTTGCTGTAGTGGTGCAGGATGATTGTTTGGTCACTAGGGGTTATAGAAAGCCCACGGCGACAAACTCCCCCCCCCCCCCCCCCCTCACAGGTTTCATCCCCAAAATGTTAAGTTGGCAGTTCCATATGGCCAGTTTATTAGATTAAGGAGAATTAATAGTTGTCTAGAAGACTATATGATTCAGGCCATGGAACTAAAAGGACGTCTGACACAAAGAGGTTATCCTCCTGAGATATTACATCAAGCTATGTTAACCCTTTGGATACCGGAGGTTTTTTCAGTTTTGCGTTTTCATTTTTCTTCCCTATTTTCTGTGAGCCCTAACTTTTTTTATATTTTTGTTCACATAGCTGTATGAGGGCTTATTTTTTGCGGGACATTTTGTACATTCTAATGCCACCATTAATTATGGCATAAATGTGGGAAGCGGTAAAAAAATTCCAAATAGGGGGGAAATTGGGGAAAAAAATGGGTCAGTACGATTACAACAATACCCCATATGTGTAGGTTTGTTATGTTTAAATAGTGTAAAAATAAATTTAGACTTTGAAAAAAAAATTTTTTTTTAATTTCGTCATATTCCGACCCCCATAACTTTTTTTTTTTAGTTACATCCACTGAGCTATTTAGGGGCTCATTTTTTGCGGGACAATCGATAGTTTTTATTGATACCATTTTGGAGTGTGCGTGACTTTTTGATCACATTTATTACTTTTTTTGGGTAAGAGAAGTAGTGAAAAAATGGCAAATCGTCCATTTTGACCCTTTTTTCCATCACGCAATTCGCCGTATTGGAATTTTTTTTTGATATTTTAAAAGTACGGATGTTTTCAGTCGCGGTGATACCCATGATGTTTATACTTATTGTTATTTAGGTATTTATTTTTTAATTATACGGAAAGGGGGGTGATTTAAACTTTTTATTTTTTTTATATATTTAACATTTTTCTATAAATTTTTTGTGATTATTTTAAGGATCATATATGACCATATATATAATGTTTTAAATTTTTCATTTTGAGCAATCAGGGATTTTTAAAACTCGATTTCAAGTCCCCTTTGCTCATTTCTTATCATGGCCTGCCATCTGGTGGCCAAAATAAGAATTGCAGATTGAAAGCTGTAAACCTCATCAGCAAGGTTTACAGCTTTTAGATCGAGTACAGACACCTCGATTGACCACACAGCGCTGTTAGAAGCCGTGATCTAACGTGATCACGGCATCTAGTGCCTTTATTTACCGCGATCGGCATTATTGCCGGTTGCGGTAAGTAGCAGCAGGTTGTCTGCTGTTTGAAACAGCAGAGACTTGCCGACCATGACGCCCGCTGCACGTGTGAGCGGGCGTCATGCTCCCACATGGCTCCAGCGCCGTACATGTACGGCGCTAGTAGTGTAAGGGTTAAAGGCATTCTCGCCTTACTCAGGATGACTTATTGTCAAAAAACACAGTGGAAAAACAAAAAAAGCGACATAATAGATTTGTGTTTTCTTTTAAATTCAGTCCAATGGCGGATACTATATGTAATATTATACATAGAAATTGGGACATGCTTGGTAGAGATGAATCCTTGGGTGACATTGTGCGACACAAACCTATAATCGCTTTCAGACGCAGTCATACTTTGAGGGATAAACTAGTAAGAAGTAGATATTGTGAAAAAGTCAGACATGTGGATGATAACATGTAGGAGTAAATATGTAGTGTACCTGTTAATGTGCCCCTGTGGTTGCTTCTATATTGGTAAGACGATCAGACCTCTTTTTGAAAGAATAATTCAATAACATCTGGGAAAGGATGCCCACGTCTGATAAAACATGTTAGAGAGGCCCATGGAGGCGACCCCCAGGGTGCTTACATTTGCAGGGATAGAGGTAGCACCCAGTTTGCCCAGAGGGGGCGATAGACATGCAGCTCTATTGAAAAAGGAGGCCAGCTGGATCATTAAAGCAAACGCTATGGGCCCTTTAGGCCTGAATGAGAAAAATGATTTGAGCACCTTTCTGTATACCAGCAAGTGGCAGGCCAACATAGGAAATCAGTAATTCACGCATTATAGAAGATGACAGAAATAATCTTAAAAAAAAAAAACACTGAGCATTGTAGCCTCCTAGACTGGCTACAAAAACATTTTAAAAAGTTTAACAAAAAATGTAAAAAAAAAAATCTAGTAAGCCCTCATATGGATATATGAACAGAAAAATTAAAAAAAAAAGTTATGGCTCCAGGAAGACAGGGAAGAATTAAAATACCCCAAAAAATCTCTGGTATCCTAAGGGTTAAAAAATCTTGGAAGACCCCCTTTAAATATTTTTCATCTTCAGTGCTCAAATGTCCTAAATAGAAAATGATTTTAGAGATATCCCATAACGAGAATGTCTTTATTAATACTTTAGAATCACCTGTGCAATAAGATGATCCTAAAGTAATAACGTATTTAGGGGGATTTGAGGCATGTAGGCGAAGTTAAGAAGCAACGTTTGATATCCTGTGTATTATTGTATATCATTTAATGTTTAGAAAGGAAGACATATTTTGTTTAAAAACCTACCCACCTTGATTGTCTGCAGTCTGGTTTTTACGTACATTACATTATATGAATTTTTACATATATTGGTGAGCTGTAATAATAATAAGAACTATAATTGTTACCCAAAACAGTGACCTCAACAGCACCCCCCCTTAACTTTGACCTCCACAGCAGCTTACCCATTTAACAGTGACCTCCACAGTGCCCCACCCCATTAACTGTGACCTTCACAGCACTCTGCCTCTTAACATTGATCTCCACAGCAGCCCACCCTTTTAACTTTGACCTTCACAGCAACCCGCTCTGTTAAGTGAGCTCTACAGAGACCTGCCTCTTAACAATAACATCCACAGCACCTCGCCCATTTAACAATGACCTACACAGTACACTACTTAACAGTTACCTCCACAGCGACCTGCCTCCTTAACAGTGACATCCACAGAACCCCGCCCCCTTAACTTTGACCTCTGTAGTGCCCTGTCCCCTTTACACTTACATAATTGTGGCATCTGAGTGTAAAAAAAGTGTAAAATTAACGTTAAAAATAGTGATGAGCCAGTCGCTATCTTGCTTGAAGATCTGGCGCAAAATCATGTCATACGTCACTACGCGCAGGATTTCGGCCGAGATCTTCAATCAAGATGGCAGCTGGCGGCCCGTCGTGAGCAAATGGAGGAGGTAAGTGTGGATTTTTTTGTTTTTTACACTATTTCAGGTTAAATTGATTTGCTGATATGAAGCATGAGGAAATTCGGCTTCTAGGCGAATCGAATTTATCCTGAAATTCGGATCGAATTCCATTTCGTGGGATTCGATTCACTCATCTCTAGTTTTCACTTTACATGTTCACCATACTGGTTAAAATGTAAGGGGAACATTTTTTGTGATCTTCTGCCAGTTCTAAATGTAAGACAGCTTCCGAGCCGTCTTACATTTAGACCTTTTTCTATGCCTAAAACAGGAGTAGAAAATGGTAATTGAGATGGGCCTGCCAGCCCGTTCCTGCCATGGCCATTTTTTTGCGTGGCGTGAGCGGTTAGAGGTCGCAGATTGCGGAGTAACTAATCTTTGCCTGAAATACGCCTAATTTAGGCGTATTTCAGATTAATAAATGACCCCCTATGTATTTAATCACAGATTTGCACAGACACAGTAATATACCATTCTGTCAATAAACACCTTGTCATATACTTAACAGACATACAAGGCAGGTGCCACATTCTGACACATGGTATATCTATATACTGTACACTGGATGTATGAATTTGTGATGATGAGACACTAATGCAACGACCAGGCCGGAGGGGTAATGTGTGAGCCCAGTGCGCTGATGGCTATGGTAGTTGTTTACTCACGATTAGCAGAGCTCCCTGGGCCAGAGTGCAGTGTTTGGAAGGATAGCACCAGGTTCCTTCAGGGCACACTCTGGTGTTCAGGGATTTCCCACCAGATGATGGCTGAGGTGCCGTTGGTGGTATGGTTTTTAGGTGCAGGGGAGGCAGGGTCCCTGGTGTTTGTGATGCCAGCACCATTAGGTGATAAGTTTGCACTATAAGGAGACCAATTCTCTTAGCAAATTCCATTGCCAATGCAAACAAAGGTGATAGTGGCTGACTGGCAATGACAGGACATGTAATGGGTACCATGATCTCAAATTTCCTCCTAGCTAAAAATGGTCTGGGCAGAGACAAGAGTGTGTAATGAAGGTGCCATCTGTGCATGAATGATGAACAATGAAACTGTGGGAGCCGTCCTTGTTTAATCAATTGATCCTTTCTACTGGTGAACATTTTGGGTCATCCAGAGCCTGTTTGTTGTGTGTGCATGCGCTCACATAATCACTGTTTTCAACACCTCCTAACAGCTACGTCAGTTAGCCTAGATTGTCAAAACAACCATCCTGCTTCTCACAGTCCACTGATGTGCCACCTCTCAAAGTCTGTCAAAATGCCTTCAAGTGCATCGTAGAGTCATGTCTAGCAGGCAACAGTCGCTCACTGAGACACACAACCCAAAAGTAGCCTCTAAGAGTTATTATTTTTTAGCAGGGGATGAAGCACTTTTACACCCGTTAGTGGCAAGACCCAGTGTCTAATCAGACCACTCGTGTAATGATTTACATATATGCCTGAGATATAACTGCATGCCGAGTTTGCAGCAATCCGACATTTCTATCTGGGTGTGTTATTGTTTTCGTCAGTGAGTGTATTTTAGCTACATACCTTTTTATATGTGCATTGTTATGAAAGAACAAATTTTCAGGTTACCAAGTCCTGTGGATACATTCTACACTCCTCTACCATGCTGCTTATTGACACAGTGATTATGAAGGCTACACTAAACTCTAATTTTAGTTGCGCACAGAAAAGATTAATGTGCTCTAAAACTTTCAGAGTGCTTATGTAATAGAAAGCTCCTGAAACCTTGTTTGATCTTGGATGTTACTAAGTTAACATTCCAAATCATAATGGATACAAAATTACAGTATATAACATTGGCATATTAAATTACAAGCCCTCTTTGTGAAGATTAAACAATATAAATGTATTGTGTTTAAAGATGAGCGAATATATTCGCAGCTTCGTAGATTCGTATCGAATCCTCCATTTTTCCTACTCCGAAGCGAATCCGGATTTTTTCAGATTCGCTTTGTATTATTCATAAATGTTCTTAAAATTTTGAATGCTAACGCTACGTACGCATTCCTCTTGCCCCCTCCCGGCACCCCGAAGCGGGAAAATGATAATACGCCCCCTCAAGAGCGGGAAAGTGAAGATACGCCTCCCTCAGAAGCGGGAAAAACCAGCCCGGCCCACCGGGAACTAACTATTTTCATGTATAGGGAGTGAAGACTCCTCCCTCATTAATTCGCCCTCCTCTCCAGTTCAAGCCAGCGGTGAACAAGATACCACAGCATGGCGAAACAACTGCGACCAAAGTTGGGGAGATGGTGTTTGGTAACGAGTACCCCGAACCACCGCCTGCTCCAGAGATCAGAGCGTCACAATTGTGCAAGACAGTCTCACCAGCTCCTGACTCGATATTCGCTTTGCCCTCGGAGGCGGCTCGTGCGGCGGAGGCGGCTGTAGCGTCCACTTCGCTGCCCAGGAGGAGAGCAACAACAACACCTTCCATGCGGCAGAATCCCATTGTGCCTGCATCAGTGATGGCCCACGCCCAGACCCTATGGGACTACAGGAATGCGGTGGAGGACTGGGTCATCCAAGTACTAGACCATCCGAGGCCGGGAGACCCTGCGCTGGAGCGGCGTAAGGGAACTGTCCTATGGTTTTCAGTGGAGCCAGGCTCTGGCTTCCTGGCGGATGACGAGGACGGCAAGGAGTACTTTGTGGGCCGCAGGTCAGTGAAACGGCCGTACCTGCCCCAACCCCCTCACAACCTGTACGTGGGGGATCAGGTGGAATACACCCCCATGGCATCCCTGAAAGGCCCCTTTGCTACCGGGGTTACCTTATTATCTAAGCCCCTGGTCCCTGCATCACCACCAGAAGTTTGGCCAGAGGAACCACCAGGCGAAGGATGCGTGTGCTGCCTACAGGAGTCACCAGATGGCATCCTCCGTTTCAGGGAGAAGCCACATCCGGAGCCTCTGATCCCTGGACTGCCATCACCATCACAGTCCTTTCAGCTGGGTCAGCCGACGACATCATCGTTTACTTTCAAGTCCACGGTGATCCACCAGTACCACCTACCCTGGAAAATGAAGTCAGCAGCAGCCAGGGGAGCTGGCGCTTCTTCCCTGGGTGCAACCTTGCCTGAACCGCTGCAGCCAGAAGTCCTTACCCCTGCTGTCTCGGTAGGAGTATCTGGAAAAGTGAAGGTGCAAGTGGCTGCAGCACTCACCAGTGTGACCACCACCCGGACCCGGTCAAGTCCGACTTCTGGCAGCAGAGGGCAGTGATGCTCCACCACAGCAGCCAGCTTGGCCTACAGGAGGCAGGAGCGTCCTCTGATGTCATTCAGTAGCAGTTCAAGCGAGGAGGACTTCAGGTCCCTCATCTGAGGAACCCTTCTACTGGCTGAGTGATTTAAAGGACACCTCTGGAGGACCTATGGGAGCCACAACATGAACTGCACCTGACCGGTGAGAGCTAGTTGGCACATGATTTTAGTTTATGTTTTTATTGCCCCTGTTTGACTCTCACCCAGATGGACATGGCTTGTCAGAACTCCCCCCCCCCCCCCCAATTCTGCAGAAAATTCCCAGTTGCACCTAAGCGTGCCTATTTTCCTTTTCCCCCCTTCTCAGGTTATTTGGGAGCCTCCTTTGCAAAAAGGGTTCTCTATTTGCTGCTATTTTATATTATCCATGTGGATTACACGTTACCTTTACACGTTTGGATTACAAAATTACCTCACGTGGATTACAATTGAATTTTGGACTGTGTTCCAGTGTTTTATCATGCCAAGCAGCCACGAGGAGAGACTCAAACGTATATCTGAGCCTATTATGCTTGCAAATGTGAAATTGATTGCACTAAAATGTTTGCATAATTATGTCTTTGCTGTATTTTAGCAATAATATTTTTAGAGGTTCAACAACGTTCAAGCACTTTAGCCCATTGTGTGTATTCTTTTTCAGGTATTGCAATGTGTCCTATATGCACTTATTGTACGGTGTTTTTTAGTAAGTTATGCACTTAGCCGGATAGCTAGCACTTTACTTTTCTACCTCATATGGACTGCCTCTAAAGACTGTACGCCGCGGCCTAGCCTCGTGCGTATGACGCAATCGCGAGTCAGTAGTACGCTAAAGATTCGTACGCACTTTGTTCGCTAATGCTTACGTATTGCGTACTTTTATCAATGCTGACTGTATGTTCGTAATTTGTGCAGGAATGTTTGCAAAACAATGATTATTTTTTAAAGAAAATTCGACAGAATAAATTCGTATTAAGAACAAATCTTGTCAGAAATTCGTAGATTTTTCGCCGAAGCGAATTTTGGATGATTCGCTCATCTCTAATTGTGTTACTTAAAAATAGGTGGGATTCATTGTGGGATTTAATTTAAAATATTTAGAAGAGATGACTTGTAGCAACTTGTGCCAGGCAGCTGCTGTAGAATCCCATAAGATTATGGGATTCATCATAGCATACTGTAGACGCTCAGTTTTTATTCTACATAAACCATTAGTCAGACAACACGTTGAATTTAGTGTTTAGTTTCTGACCTCTTTATACAAATTACTTGGCAGAAACAGGCAACCCACATTATAGCAATTGCCAGATCTCAACCCTATTGAGCTGTTGTGAAAATAAATTGATTGTTTTGTATGAAAAAAGTGCCCAACAAGGCAATCCAACTTGTGAGAAATACTTTAGAAAGGATAAATAAAATTGTATATTTCTTTCTCCTTAGATGACAATTAGAAATTAACTCATAGACCTTTTCTTTTTCCTGCTGCCGGATCAATATAACAGGAGCTAGAATAAAAATAATAGGAATAAGGAGGGCGTTCACTTTAGACAATACCTTTACTTAGGGGCGTACATAGAAATCATTGGGCCCCATAGCAAGAATCTGAATGGGGCCCCTAACTCCGCCCACTACCCTGGCCCATCCCACATGCTTCCCTGGCTCCTCCCCTGCCACACCCCCATTTGCCAATATAGAAATGTATACTTGATCTACTAAAAATCTTAAACTGTATGGGGGCCAACAGGAGACGTTAAACTGTATGGGGGCCAAAAGGAGACGTTATACTGTATGGGGGCCAAAAGGAGACGTTATACTGTATGGGGGCCACAAGGAGACGTTATACTTCATGGGGCCACAACGAGACATTATACTGTATGGGGACAGCCACAACGAGACATTATACTGTATGGGGGCCACAAGGAGACGTTATACTGTATGGGGACAGCCACAAGGAGATGTTATACTGTATGGAGACAGCCACAAGGAGATGTTATACTGTATGGGGGCCACAAGGAGACGTTATACTGTATGGGGGCCACAAGGAGACGTTATACTGTATGGGGGCCGCAAGGAGACGTTATACTGTATGGGGGCCACAAGGAGACGTTATACTGTATGGGGGCCACAAGGAGACGTTATACTGTATGGGGGCCGCAAGGAGACGTTATACTGTATGGAGACAGCCACAAGGAGAAGTTATACTGTATGAGGCAGCCACAAGTAGAAGTTATACTGTATGGGGGCCACAAGGAGACGTTATACTGTATGGGGGCGGCCACAAGGAGACGTTATACTGTATGGGGGCGGCCACAAGGAGACGTTATACTGTATGGGGGCGGCCACAAGGAGACGTTATACTGTATGAGGCAGCCACAAGGAGACGTTATACTGTATGGGGGCCACAAGGAGACGTTATACTGTATGGGGGCAGCCACAAGGAGACATTATACTGTATGAGGCAGCCACAAGGAGACGTTATACTGTATGGGGGCCACAAGGAGACATTATACTGTATGGGGGCCACAAGGAGACGTTATACTGTATGGGGGCCATAAGGAGACGTTATACTGTATGGGGACAGCCACAAGGAGACATTATACTGTATGAGGCAGCCACAAGGAGAAATTATACTGTATGAGGCAGCCACAAGGAGAAGTTATACTGTATGGGGGCCACAAGGAGACATTATACTGTATGGGGCCACAATGAGATGTTATACTGTATGGGGGCCGCAAGGAGACGTTATACTGTATGGGGGCCACAAGGAGACGTTATACTGTATGGGGACAGCCACAAGGAGACATTATACTGTATGGGGACAGCCACAAGGAGACATTATACTGTATGAGGCAGCCACAAGGAGAAGTTATACTGTATGGGGGCCACAAGGAGACGTTATACTGTATGGGGGCCAGATGGAAATGTTATACTGTATGGGGGCCACAAGGAGATATTATACTGTATGGGGGCCACAAGGAGACATTATACTGTATGGGGGCCACAAGGAGACATACAGCCCTCCCCAAGAATACCCATCCAGTCACTAAGTCATTCCGTTTCCAACCCTTTTGCCTGTCGGGTGATGGTCATGCAGCAGTACTCAGGACAGGAGGCAAGTCAAAGAGGTGGCAATCTGGCACCACAGGTCACTGAGGTGGGGGCAGGCGGTGGCAGGTGGCCACACATCACAGGGGCGCATATCTTCCAGCTGGGTGCACGGCTGCTGCTTGATCGCACTGACACTGGCCAGCGCATCAGCAGACGCTGGGTCCTGGGAGCGTGCATTCGCCCGCCCTGCTGCCCCAGCCAGGATCATGAAAAGTTCCCGTCAGGTCTGGCCGAGGGCACGGTCGCGGGAGAGGTGGGGGGGGGGTTTGGGCACTGGGATTATTTTGATGTGCGCTGGCTTTTTACCCGCTTACTGAGCAGGGCCCACCGGCTTGTGTGCAGAGGTGCGGGGCCTTCTGTGAGCTCCGGGCCCCCCTGTGCCGTGGGCCCCATAGCAGTGGCGTGGTCTGCCTATATTGGCGGTACGCCACTGGCTTTACTGTTCCCCGGCAGAATGTCCAGATCCCCAGTGATCTATTGTAATCTGCAGGAGAACTCGGCAGCAACCAAAATACATGCTCAGTGTGATGTTTGTGGCTACCTAGGAGGGTACATACTCCCTGTACCAGGTTGCTTGTGACCTTCCCTCCCTGCTTCTTGGTGCTTGCTCCTTTAAAGGGTTGTCTTGCTTCAGCAAATGGCATCATGTGGATAAAGTTAATGCGAGCCACTTACTAATGTATTGTGAAGGTCCCAATTACTTTGCTGGCGCGATTAATTTTTTTCCCTTCACCCACGTTAACATCATGAGAGAGGATCTGCCCCCATAGACAGGAAACCTGCAGCATAAAAAGGTGGAGGCCCTATCCCACTTCAGTGTGGTTTCCTGTCTCTAATGGAAGCCTGCAGTGGATGCTGATTATTTGACTTCTCCCCCTACGAAAATTACTGGCATACCTACGGTCCCTGGTCAGATACAGGCAGTATCGTTAATGCGCTGATGGGATTGGCAGAGATGCAGCAGCCTCCAGAGGGAGTGTCCTGTGCCTTAAGGAATACTATGTCTGGTGGCATCGGTGATGTGCTATTGGTATATGAAGGTGTTAGCCCTTACTAGGGGAGGAGTGCTTATGGGAGCTAGAAAGGCAAGGGATGTCAGCGCGTGACGCTGGACGTGATGTCAGTGTGTGGCATGAAGCTTAACGTTGGTGATGCGCCCATAAGAGAACATGCAGCGTCCTGGGAAAATGGAACGTTCCCAGTGGTGATGTTACTAGGAACTTGATGGTGGATTCATTTTGTTTAAAGACGTCCCAGATCTTACCTGAAACTAGAGGGATTTTATTGCCTTTTCCATGGAGGAGGAGAGAAGAGAGAATGCCGAGGATTTAGCTTTTAGTACAGCCTTGGTACCTCTGAAGGGGGGTCAGAAAGAATAAGGAATGTTCCCTTTGTAAATGTACTTTGGCATTTGATTATAAAAAGAAGTTGTGCCGGGTGTGCATTGATAAAACAGTAGCAGGAAAATCCCCTTCTTTTTTATAAATGCCTGCAAGCACTTGTAAAATTGGAGGTTAACACTTCCCTGGCTACAAAAAAAGATAATAATACCATAGTCCCAGAGAATCTTAAAGTAGACGCATAGAAGCTACTGAATGCCTGGTTTCTTCATGATGTGGATTCCTTTGTTAATGTTTACTCTGACTTTCTTCAGGCTCTTCTTCTGATGATGAGAGGGAAGAAGGAAGACCATGCGTCTCCATAGAGGATACTGATAAAATATTAAAAGCAATAAGGTCAACTAAGGATATTGAAGACACTAGAGAACTTAAATCAGTATAAGATGCCATGTTTGGTGGTTTAGAGTCCAGACATCATGGTGCATAAAAACATAGCCGCCATGATTAAAGGAAGAAGGTTTTTATTTTCAAAAATATAAAAAGAAAATATCCCTTTAGTGAAGAAGATTTCTTTGAACAAAGCCCCTTGAATAGATGGTGTTACTTCAAGAGTCTCTACGAAATCTGCTTTGCCTTTTGAGGACATGGCGATCCTTTAGATAAAAAAGCAAAACGTGTTTTAAAGGGGGCCTGGAAAGCTGTAACTTCTTCATTTAGGCCAGGTATTGCTTCCACCTGTATGGCAAGAGCCCTTATAGTCTGGCCGTCTGAATTAGAAGAGCAGATTAAAAATAAATGCCCTGTAGAGGAAAACTTGGCCAGTCTTCCTACTATTAAAGAAGCAGCAGATCTTCTGGAGGATACATCGGCAGATTCAGTTGGATTAGTGGCTAGATATTAGGCTTTATCTAACTCTGCATGTAGGGCATGGTGGCTTAAAAACTGGAACGGAGACCACCCTTCAAAAAACAGATTATGTGGGGTCTCATGTAAGGGGAATATCTCTTTGATCCAGCCCTTAATGAGCTGAAAGCTGCAGATAAAAAAGAGATTCCCAGTGTTCCTTTGGCTTCTTCTTCTAGGGGTAGATTTAGTCGTTCCTTTCGGCCCTTTAGAAGAAATAGAGAGGGGGGACAGAAAAGCTAGAGAAGATAAATACAAGACTCAAGGAGGAAGAGGTTTCTTCTTCAACTAGTCCTTTGGAGACCAAAAGAATGCAGAACTGCAATGATGCCAGAAGACAGGTGGGGGGAAGATTAAAAAAAATGTATTCCTGCTTGGTCAAAAATTTCAAAAAGTTCCTGGATTTTGGATATAATCAAACAGGTTCTAAAATTGGAGTTTCAGTCTTTTCCCCCAGGGACATTTTTAGTAACAAAGGCTTTAAATCGAAGTTCTTCTGCCATGGTGGAAGTATTAAAATTAATAGAAAATGAGTTCTAATTCTAATCCCAAAAGAGAAGGAAGGAGAAGGTCTTTATGCTCCTTTGTTTCTGGTAAAAAAAAAGTTGTGCTATAGGTTTTAATTAAGGAGAAATTAAACCTATGTTTGACATAAAACAAATCGAGATGGAAACAATAAAGTCTGCAATACATCTGCTTTTTCCTCTTTGCTTCATGGCAGTGCTCAATCTAAAACGTGTATTTTCACATACCCATATATCAGGAACATCAGAAATATGTACATGTAGCAATGGAAAGGGAAGGAAGTATTCTAAATCTACAGGTTCAGGCTCTTCCATTCAGGTTGTCCATGGCTCCAAGGGTATTTACAAAGATTGTAACAGAAATTGTGGCTCATATAAAAGAAAAGGACATTTTATGCATACCTTATTTAGATGATTTTCTTGTAGTGGCAAGTTCAAAACAGGCATGCAGGGAAGCAGTATATTCAATATCCCACATTCTTGAAAGCTTGGGTTAATCTGGAAAAATCAAGACTCTTTCCATCTCAGGTTAAAAAAAGGGGTCAGAATTCAGGACAGAATCCTAGAACTATACAAAAAGGTATGTTGATTTTGGGATCCTTGACAGTTTGTATACCAACAGTAACATGGGTCCAGCTTCATTCCAGAGATCTTCAGTAGGAAATTGGCCTGGAAGGGGGGTGCCTCTGGAAGCAAAATTAAGGTTTTTGAAAGCAGCCCTAAAACACTGAACTGGTGGCTATCAGAACAAAATCTCATTCAGGGAGTTCCCTGGAAGATCAAAAATCTAATATCTCTGACCACAGATGCGAGTCCTGGGGAGGGGGGCCCATGTTCAGAATGTATCCCTTCAAGGTGGTTGGAGAGGTACATAGCTTAAGAGAGGAGTCCTCTAACCTGAAGGAGCTTGGAGCAGTAAGATTTGCAATGTTGGAAGCTCTTCCAGTAATTAGTGGCAGACACGTAGGAGTCATGGCGGACAACAGAACTATGGTATCTTACATAAACAGGCAAGGGGGAACAAGATGCAGGAGGCCCAAGAGATTCTTCAATTTGCAGGACAGAATTGCCTGTCAGTGTCTGCAGTTCACATCAGGGGATCAGAAAACATTCGGGAAGATTTTCTCAACTGGCAACTTATATCAGGGAGAATGGAGCTTGAGTCAGCCCATTTTAAAAAGGATAATGGATAGTTGGGATATGCCGATAATAGACCTCTTTGCAATAAGTCAGAACAACATTCACAGATTCTTTTCTCTAGACCCAAGGGGATCCCCTTATGGAGTGGATGCTTTTCCTACAAGAGGGATTTTCCTTTAGCCTATGCCTTCCCTCCCCTTTCCTTAATACTGAGAGTCTTGATGCAAGCAGATACAAGGCGACCAAGTTGGGAGCTACTGCGGATGAATGTCTATGTGCTCACCCATGTTCCTGGTCACTAGTAAGTGCCTTTTATTAACTTTGTCTATATGACAGATGCCATTTGAAAGTAAGAACCCCTTTAAAGCACTTACACTCCCCCCGACTCATAAAGGGCCAGTGTATGCATGGGCTACTCTGTTCCCAACCAATGACAACATTCCCTGGGGTATGATAGTTTTCCCTATGGAAAGGTGCTAGAGCTATAGGAGGAAGAATCTGGCATCCGACTTATCCTCTCTGTTTGTGGATTCCAGGAGAGTAGCACAGTCCCTTAACTTTGTTTTTCTAGACTGTCTAGTCCTGTGAAAGTGGGAGATTGTATTGTTGTGACCTCATGTGCCTAATCAGTATCTTTTTTCCAGATTGACCTTGTGCTGCCTGTCCTGACCTCTGCCTGATCATTGTACTGACCCTGTGCCACCTGCCCTGACAGATTGCCTTCAAGTATTTGAACCTAGACAGCCATATGAACACTAATTTTGACTGAATGTTTTTCAGCAAAATAATACTTTCCTATATTGCTTTTTTTTTACAATAATTTTATTATAGTTTTTTCATTTTTGTCCAAACATATTTTTATACAAAGAAATAAGACAATCAGACAATGCAGAACAATAAATGTCCATTTACCTCTAACCTTTTAATGTACAGGGTGGGCCATTTATATGGATACACCTAAATAAAATGGGAACGGTTGGTGATATTAACTTCCTGTTTGTGGCACATTAGTATATGGGAGGGGGGAACTTTTCTTGATGGGTGGTGAACATGGCGGCCATTTTGAAGTTGGCCATTTTGGATCCAACTAGTTTTTTCAATGGGAAGAGGGTCATGTGACACATCAAACTTATTGAGAATTTTACAAGAAAAACAATGGTGTGCTTGGTTTTAACGTAACTTTATTCTTTCATGAGTTATTTACAAGTTTCTGACCATTAATAAAATGTGTTCAAAGTACTGTCCATTGTGTTGGATTCTAAATGCAACCCTCTTCTCTCACTCTTCACACACTGATAGCAACACCGCAGAAGAAATGCTAGCACAAGCTTCCAGTATCCATAGTTTCAGGTGCTGCACATCTCGTACCTCACAGCATAGACAATTGCCTTCAGATGACCACAAAGATAAAAGTCTAAGGGGGTCAGATCGGGAGACCTTAGGGGCCATTCAACTGGCCCACGACAACCAATCCACTTTCCAGGAAAATGTTCATCTAGGAATGCTCGGATCTGACACCCATTATGTGGTGGTGCACCATCTTGCTGAAAATACTGTGGAATATGCTAGCTTCAGTGCATAAAGAGGGAAACACATCATCATGTAGCAGTTGAATGGCCCCCAAGGTCTCCCGATCTGACCCTCTTAGACTTTTATCATTGGGGTCATCTGAAGGCAATTGTCTATACTGCGAAGATATGCAGCACCTGAAACTACGGATACTGGAAACCTGTGCTAGCATTTCTTCTGCAGTGTTGCTATCAGTGTGTGAAGAGTGGGAGAAGAGGGTTGCACTGACAATCCAGCACTTTGAGCACATTTTAATGAAAGAATAAAGTTACGTTAAAACCAAGCACACCATTTTTTTCTTGTGAAATTCTGAATAAGTTTGATGTCACATGACCCTCTTCCCACTGAAAAAACTAAAGTTGGATCCAAAATGGCCGACTTCAAAATGGCCGCCATGGTCACAACCCATCTTGAAAAGTTTCCCCCCTCTCATATACTAATGTGCCACAAACAGGAAGTTAATATCACCAACCATTCCCATTTTATTTAGGTGTATCCATATAAATGGCCCACCCTGTATATATCTCTCTCAAGTTGAGTTAAAGAGTTTTTACAAATTTAAGTAAATCAAATTGTTTTGGTTTGCATCTAATTTACTATTTTCGGGGAAAAATATCTATATTCATGTTGTTTGTTCCTGGGAAGCTGAGAACTCCTTCAACTCAACATTGGTTTACCATGAGATTATTGTATCCTCTGGTGAGCAAAAGCTGAGTGAATCAGTGCAGTGGAAAAAAAAATTCTTAACCCTTCAAAATTTATTATGAAAATATGCTATAATCTTGACGACTGTGATTCCCAAGGAAGACTTTATGTAGAGCAGAATGTTCTCTTATCTTGAGGGAACAGTTGTGATTCTGTGTACTGCTCCTATGTTTTCTTTGGCTTGTCAGTTTATTTCTTGGAAATTCATTGCACTTCCTTCTTAGATTTGTACATACGTCCTAACTTTTCACTTTCACCTTTTTCAACTTTTACTTGATGTGTATCCTTTGTGTTTATGATTTACAATATTGTGTGCATATGTACTTTTCTCCTGTTCTAATTTGTATCAAGTTTAAGAGAACAAGTAGATAATATATTCACAAGTCTAAGTCTAATAATATCATAAAAGTATTCTGTTTTTTAGCATAAGGAGCTCACCTAAGAGTATCTTTTTTATAATAGTATAATTAGTTACTGAGTTACTGTACCAAATCAACCAGTGCCAGAACACACCATTGTGGCTAACTATTCCCTGCCCTGTAGGGTTACGAAACATGTTACCACAAATTGTTATGTCTTATTGTCTTTCTCTGGATCAACTGGGGACTATTAGTATAAAAGGCTGAACTTGATGGACATATGTCATTATCTAACCAGATAAAAATGTATGTATGAAATAGGAATCTCGGGGGCATGGGGTATTACAAGAATTTGCACCCATTGTATAAATCCCATTGGGTAAGTTAAAAAAGAGAAGAGAAAAAAATAGGAATACAGCGAAGGTGTAAGAGGGTGTTAGATACACGAGTGGCCTCTTCACCCTTTGATATCACCTGAACACCTATCTCTGTGAGGCACCTTGCAAGGTGGAACCACCACAGAACCATAACCTACCCCTGTCTGTAGCCTACATGGACTGTACACTGTCTTGTTCCATTTCTATGCATTTCCCCTCAGGATGTGCGGTTCAAAAGGGGACCAAAGAGGTAGATGGGTGAAAACTACCCTCCATAGCAAAAATTAGCAAGTTGGTCAAATAGTCATGGATTAATGGTGATTCTAAACAAGCCACAAAAGACCAACTAGAATTTCAAACAAATGGTTTACAATCACCGGGACCATGGTGTCAGAATAACACAGCTAAAAAGTTGGGTGGGAAAGTGGGTGTGGTAAGCTATGTTGGCAGTCGGGCATTTAAAAATGGCACCCGCTGGCAAGCGAAGTGGGCGCCAAAGCTACCGAGTGCCTGCTGTACATTGGGACTAATGTATGCGCTTGACGATAAAGTTGATCACATACATTTAATCTCTCAGATACTGTGGTGAAATGTAACCACAGCATCTGAGAAGTTAAAGACCGGGAGCCCATGCTCCCGGCCATGTAATGGGTCCCCCCCCATGAGGATTGGTAGAGCCGGATGCAGTGTGTAGCAGCCACTGTACTCAGAAGTGGTACAGGGCTGCTGTACATTAGTTCCTATGGAGGATCATTGGCATCACGACATGTGAAAACACCCATACTATTAAAATATTTATCCAATATGGTAAACGGTGAAATGGAATACAAAGTAAAAATGGCCTATTCGCCATTTTTTGGTCACTTCACCTCCCACAAAAATTGAATAAAAAGTGATCAAAAGGTCATACGCACCACAGAATGGTATCAATGAAAAGCACAGATCGCCGTGCAAAAAATGAGCCATCACACAGCTTTACACATAAAATTGATCAGAATATGGCAATGCAAAGAAAAAATGAGTTTTTACCAAAGCTTTTAATTTTTTTCAATATTAAAATGGAATAAAAACTATACATATGTGGCATCGTTGTAATCGTACTGACCCAAAGTATAATTCCCCCAATCTAAAACAGTTGCGTAATGGTGTTTTTTTTTTTTTTTTATAATTCCATCTGATTGGGATTTTTTTTCCGATTTCCCACCACATTGTATACAATAGTGCCATTAGAAAATACATCTTCTCTCGCAAAAAAAAGCCCTCATATGGCTATGTGAATGAAAAAAAAAGTTATGTCTTTGGGAGGACTGGGAGTAAAGAACGAAAAAAGTGTCAAATTACCCAATCTTGAAAAAAAAATGCATCTCTGTTTAGCTATTGCTGTGTTAGGACCCTTCACACCCCTCCCCAATGTTGATCTCCTCCCACTTATTATTTCCCTTGCTGGTGGTCACATATGTTCAGTGACTCAATCTCACATCCTGGATCTTTCATATGGGCAGATTGGTGATTCGTACTATTGTAAGTGCCAGCCAATAAGAATCAGTGCACTTTTTCTCAGACCTTTCTGAACATATTTGGTGGATGTTCTGAGGAGGGAATCCAAAGTTCTTAAAAAGTATCTATATGACAGCAATTAAGTTAATTACTTTAACTGAAAAATAGTTATTGCATGACTTTACAGAAATTGAGCATTAATTGTGGGCCAGTCTCTTCCTGGGTTGTCCAGATAATGTTCCAGAATTGGAAATACTGTTTTTTTCAATTTAAAGCAGTTTTAATCTCTCTTGCTTTTCTTTTTTCTACACGTAACATTTGGGCTTCATTTCACAAGATCTGTGTTCTCACAGTTCCGTTTCTGTTGGTTCTTATTTATGACAAGGCGACAAATAATATTTTCTTTTCATATTTCTCTTCTGCTATTAGATTTCTGTCTCAGTATTAGGTTTAACTCTCAGTTCAACCTCCTCTTCTCAGCAGCTTTATGATTTGTCGAGGGTCAGGTATCAAGCTACAGAACCCGCTTTGTAAACAGAGCCATTGAGACATAACATCACTTGTTATTTCATTCAGGGACCTCATTATATTCACAGCAGCAAATCTGAAATAACTTATTACTCAAACTATTTTATCTATGTGTCTTGTGGCTCTAGGTTGTTTTTATTTATTTGCACTCTGAAATACCAGTCTTTGCGCATATGCTTCATTTTGTAACAGCCCAAAATTTAGTCATTTTTAAATTCTTATTTATTAGTTTTCATACATTAGAGAAAAATTCAAGGAGTTCATGATCTTTGTGTACATTATTTTTTTTATTTTACTGTGACATTCAATCTACACCGAGCAGGTATTAATTTTTTTTAACTTTTGCAAATATATATTATATCCATTGATGATTATGATGATGATTATTATAATTATCACTAACAGCTTTTAAAGGGGTTTCCAGTTTGCATGAACATCCTTTACAGTAGTTGTTTATGAAGGTAGCTGTAATATTGTTAATTGCTCTTATCTTCCTTTCTGGGCTGTGGTCAAATGACCTTGTCCATACAGCTCTTTCTTATATCCTGTGATGTTATGTCCGTGGAAGTGTCAAAACAGGAACAGTGATAGGGGAGTGTCTATGTAACAAGCTGAGTGGGAGGAGCTATAAACTAGCTGAGCATCCTTAGGGGCGGGGCTGGAGCTGTGGCAGAAAAAGAAGAAATGCATCATGGGTTTGGTTGGATGCAGAAACATAAAGTGCTATATGCAGTACACTATATAAACAAGCCAGAATGATGTGTTTACATGTGTCATACAAATTGGGGAGGATGTGCATGTGGTAAGCAACAACATGAGCTTATCTGTTAAGATCTATAGTAATCCTAGAAAGCCTCTTTAATATTAGAAGTATTTTTGAATGTAAAGGCTTGGAAAAAAAACATTAGGTTAATCTGTGGAAGAATTTATGGTATATTGACAAATGTTGCGCGTTTTATTCATGTTTTTATTGTTATTCAAAGATTAATGAAATACTATTAGAGAAGTTGGGGATTTCATCTTGGGATCTATGGACCATCTTATTTGAAAATGAGACGATGTGGCTTCCAGATGACTCCTTTTCTATGCTGGATTTTAAAGTGGCTCTTTCACCTGGATCCACCCTCATATAGCCTGGTAGGTGTGATTAAAACAATACCTGTCTTACTGAGAAAAAAGAACTTCTAAAATTATGCAAATGAACTATTCGAGCACCAGGAGGCGGGCTTACGCAGTTCAAGCACCACTCCAGTGACGCCCCTGGAGCTCCATAATGACACCCCTCTGCTTTTCATTATGCCCCCCGCCTTTAGATTGACAGCGCTAGACTGCATTGGTGTCTAAAATGTCGCATGTGCACATCTTCTGCTTCATCCCGTCGAGCGAAGATGTTGTGCACACACACTGTTCTGGACACGAGTGCGGTCTAGCACTGTCAATATAAATCAGTAATAAATTCTCTGCAACTTGTGTTCTCTGCAAGATTTCTACAAGCCTGGTAATCTCAGGAACATGCAGAAAATCCAGTAGACTGACAAACAATGTGGTCATGACTTTCCTCCATTTACTTTTCATTTCCAGGTTTAGTGTTCCTTTAAATTGTGTTACACTGTAAGGCTGGGGCTACATGGCGATTTTAGCTGTGTAACCAAAGATTGCTGTGCAGCAGCACAGGCTCACAACATAGTGTAAATGAATGGAATTACAGAATGCCTTGTAAGTTGCTGCAACTGCGACCCCAGAATTGCAAAAGGTTCATGGTTGTGGCAACTTGAAAGTCATGCTGCAACCCCATTCACTTTCATTCTGTTATGAGGCTATAGTGCTACACACCAATTTTTGGTGATGGCTTGTCGTGGCTAAAGTTGCCATGTAGCCCCATGATTAATGTATGAATTTATTGTATATATTGATATATTGAAGTAAAGACCGGAAGAGGCCTGTGTTCTGCACTGCATCACAGACCGCAGCATGGAATGGCAGTGAGATGAGTATTTGATTTTGTCATTTAAAGGGGTTTTCTCATCTGAGACATTAGTGGCATATCACTAGGATATACCACCAATGTCAGATAGGTGTGCCTCCCACCTCTGCAACCTGAAGCTATCTCTAGACCAGGGCTTCCAAAGTGAATGAGGGTACACCACACAACTGCAGCCACCATCCATTCACTTCTGTGGAAGTTCTGAAAATAGCTGAGTTCTGACTGCTATTTCCAGAACTCCCATATAGGTGAATGAGGAGGTGGTCATGCATGCGTGGTGTGCTGTCCTTAACTTCTATTGGAGTTCCGGAAACAGCCCACCGATCAGGTACTGATGACCTAGATAGATAGATAGATGCTATTGTCACATCTTCTTACATTTAGGGCTGCATAGCAGCTGACTTGTCGAGGTGCCCATGTTGATCCCTTTCTTTTAACACAAGTGTCTCCAATGGGCACATGAGCCTCAGAACTTGAATATACATAAAGCAATTGAAGAATGTGCCATTGCCTAATTCATCACATTTCTATTACACTTCTATTACATCTTTTTGGACTCTGGGTGTACTGGAAGACCACTTTAAGTCGCATGCCTATCTAGTAGCTAATAGATGATCTTGGGCTCTTTTCACATTCCTTCCGCAGGATCCTGGGAAGTTTTCAGTCTGAGAGGTGATTAAATGAGTTTTCCCCAGTAAATTGGCAGCTGCATATGCACATGACCAAATGATATCACAGCATTCCATGATAACTCACTAATAACATTATTGCCCACATCAACATGATGCAGACGCTGTAGGCAGGATTATCTTTACATGAGACATAAGGGATAATATATTTCAAATACTCTTGTGCAACATTAACTAACATGGATACCAGGACCAGCACACAGCCAGGCACAGGGCTTGTGCAAGATGCTACAGGACATGCGCATTGACTAACATAATTTGGAGCGAATTACCCTTTACTGGCTTTCCTCGCTTCCTCCGCTAGCGCATGCGCTTACCGCATTGACTGATGCCTCACATCATGTATATGGACCTGGTCTCCCCTCAGATGCCTCCAACAGCATGTGTAAGTAAATGTTATACAACTCCATACTATCATGATCTATTTTCTTCACCTTTATGTTTACTTATGTTTAATCCACAATTATATAGTGTATTTTTTTCATGAATTGTCATGATTCCAGGGGTGGGCCTTAGCGTCAAGGGGATAGATAGATAGATAGAGTAGCAAAAAGACAGCACAAAATCAATGAAAAATGATGAAAATGCTTTTATTTACCCATGTGGATACGCAACGTTTCGGCTCAACACTAGAGCCTTTCTCAAGCAGTTATACTTGTGAACAAATTATATATATATATATATATATATATATATATATATATATATATATATAAAATAGAAGATGAGGCAGCACTCCAATGTAGTGAAAAAAATGGTGGACTTTATTCACCCAGAATGCGAGGTTTTGGCCCGCACAATGAGGCCTTTTTCAAGCATGTACAACATGTGTCAAACAAGCATTATACAGTATAAAGGAGAGTGGGAGGAGTTAACAGTTGCATACAATCACGTGATCAATCATCAATTAACAATTAACACATGTGCAAAAAAAGTGGGTGGTGAATACCACACATTAGTGACTTCAAAGTAGGATATGTAAACAAATCACATATAACGTGCATCAGAATAAAATGTTTATTACCACAAACGTAAATATCGATCTCCATTATAATCCGTGGCATAGTGGACAGAGTGCAATTAAAAATAATGATAATAATATATTAAAACGCTGGATATCAAGGTATCCCATTGAAGGAACCTACAGGAACATTAGGAGAAACAGCCCCCAAATGAAAAAAAATTGAGAGTTCGAGGTGAGGCACTGTGTATGGCAAGAATCATGCCGGTCTGATCAGACGCACGCTGAAAGCAGGAAGCCCGCTGACCGAGACCTGCCACAACATGTGACTAACCATATGACCTGTAATGTCACGTGTGCGGCAATGTCAGTCAGCCATCACCCACACTCACAGAATAAAATATTAAAATGCACATAAGCAACGGTAAGCATAAAAAATGGACACAAGATAAGGTGATGGCTGTAGTCAATTAATAGGATATAATATATAATAGCGGTGATCTGAGAATGTTTCTATACAAGGCTTAACGGTATATACCACAAATAGTTGAGGATTAATACCAAACACAGAATACCATGTAGTTACTATGGGCAACCAGTCCAGATTCAAGCCCCAGAACTGGGCGAGAACCCCGACAGATAGAGTGAGACCGTGTCCCGACTAGACCTGATGGGACCGGCCACCCTCATAACTGGTTAATACCCAGCAGATACACATGGTCTCAAAGAAAAGGCATTACTCCTTTTCACCAAAATATAAGTCGAGCAATCCAGAAACCCGCCCAGGGTAGATGGACAGGTGTCTGGATAAGGAGGAAACAATCACGTCTGTGCACTCCAGTGTCCAGACGGATCAAGTCCAACCCATAAGAGCTCTCATATGCTCACGTAAAAGGAGATAAAATGAAAACAGAACCACCTAAGTAATTACTGATCAATCAAATATGTATTTATTACAACAGTAAGAACATCTAAGGTGACGAAATAGTAAGTTATATGACCAAACAGCCGACCAAGTTCGTAGGTGTCCAAAGAAAATGTGCAGAAAAATGAAAAACTAAATTTGAGGGCATCTACATTCCATCCAGATATTTGATAATATCTGAAAAGTAAAAAAAAAAAAATGACTTGAATAGAAAGCACATGTAGTCATTCCAATCTCTACTGTAGATAGATAAGCACAAGAGCAAAATAGCGAGCTCGCGATGCACCATGTATCTCTAACACCCTCCTAGATTGAAATCAACGTTGAGACCATTACTTAGGTGGTTCTGTTTTCATTTTATCTCCTTTTATGTGAGCATATGAGAGCTTTTATGGGTTGGACTTGATCCGTTTGGACACTGGAGTGCACAGACGTGATCGTTTCCTCCTTATCCAGACACCTGTCCATCTACCCTGGGCGGGTTTCTGGATTGCTCGACATATATTTTGGTGAATAGGAGTAATGCCTTTTCTTTGAGACCATGTGTATCTGCTGTGTATTAACCAGTTATGAGGGTGACCAGTCCCTTCAGGTCTGGTCGGGACACAGTCTCACTCTATCTGTCCGGGTTCTCGCTCAGTTCTGGGGCTTGAATCTGGACTGGTTGCCCATAGTAACTACATGGTATTCTGTGTTTGGTATTAATCATCAACTTCTTGCGGTATATACCTTTAAGCCTTCTATAGAAACATTCTCAGACCACCGCTATTGTATATTATATCCTATTAATTGACCACAGAAAACATCACCTGTATACTTCATATGCAAATGATTATTCAATGAATAGATCAAAAGATTTGGCTCACCAAGGGGACAAACAACATGGCGCCAGATTTTTGCTTTAGATAGATAGACAGGAGGTGCACTGTACACCACTTTATTACAGACAAGATCTAATAGCTAATCTTGGGCTCTTTTATACATGTTTACAGGATCCAATGGGTGGTATTTTTTCAGTCTGGAAGGCAATTAAAGGGGTTTTCCTAAGTATAAATAACAGCAGATTGGCAGCTGGGGAACTTATTTGGGGCTGCTCATTCCTTTGCAGGAGGCTGACCTGTGTGCTCAAAGGCTTCAGCATGTATGTAAAGAGGCATGGGCGTAGCTATAGGGGGTGCAAAGTAAGCAGTCGCTACCTGGCCCAGAAGCCTGAGGGGGCCCAAAGACACTTGTGGTGCCTATGAAGATAGAGGTACTATAAAAAGTGCATGCTGGTCAAGTTACACCTCTGGCTGAAGGGAAGGGGTTAGGTCAAAAATTTGGCTATGGGACGGGCCGTTTTAATTTTTTCCTCAGGCAGCACGATGGCTATGTGCTTCCCTGCCCCTAGCCACAAAGCACTGAGGAAAGGGGGGCCCAAGCTGAACTCTTGTACCAAGGCCCATGAGCCTTTAGCTATACCCCTGTAAGGAGGTTTTCTAGCTCCCTCTATGCTCACAGGACACTTTGGGGGATTCATTATTGGGGAAAGATATAGATAGATGAATATGAGATAGAAATATATGAGGTGCACTGTGTCTTTATTACAGACACAGGTGTAGTAGCCTGAAATTGAGCTCTTTTCCCATTGCGTCCACAGCATACAATAGGTGGGGGTTTTCAGTTTTGGAGGCAATAAAAGGGTTTTTCCACAGTTTAAAATGCAGGAGATTTGCAGGTGCATATGCAAATAAGAACATGACATCACAACATTGCAGGACACAATGATGGCCCTTTTATAAAAATACCAGGCTATATTGGGGTTATTTATTCCTGTGCAGGAGGGTAACCCCCATGGTCAGGCAGTACAGCTGGTATTTTCAGAGACTCTTTAGCTTCCTCTATGCTCCAGGACATACTTGGTGATTCATTTTGAGGAATAGGTAGATAGGTAGTGGCCTGGACGATGGATGTTTGTGGAGATTTGCCCCTATTGCTACTGCGCAAAGCCGTCAACTCGCTACTTTAGCACACTTGGAATGGTTACCTTGCACTATGATTCATGCCCTTATTTACACTTATACTGTTTGACAGTGTTGATCAACATAGATGTTTACTGTAATCAGGGGTGTACATAGAAATCATTGGGCCCCATAGCAAGAATCTGAATTGGGGCCCCTAACCCCGCCCAGTACCCATCCCACCTCCTGCCCTGGCTCCTCCCCTGCCACACCCCATATGCTGCAAAGGGAACGCCATAGGAACAAATGCAGCTGATGCAGCTGCGTCAAGACATAGGAACACTGTGGGCATGGTGATGGTGACAGACACAGGGCCAGGGAAAGACACACTGGAGGACAGACACACACACACGGACAGACACACAAACACACAGGGACAGGGACACACGGACACAGCGACAGACACACAAAGGGGCAGGGACACACAGGGACAGTGACACACAGGAACAGGGACACACAGGGACAGCAAAAAACACACAGGGACAGGGACACAGGGACAGCGACACACACAGGGACAGGGACACACAGGGACAGCGATCAACACACAGGGAACACATACACGGGGACAGCGAACAACACACAGGGTCAGGGACACGCACAGGGACAGCGAACAACACACAGGGACAGGGACACACACAGGGACAACACACACACAGACAAGGACACACACAGGGACAGCGAACAACACATAGGGACCACGATACACACAGGGACAGGGAAACACACAGGGACACACATGGACAGCGACACACACACAGGGACAGCAACAAACACAGGGACAGACACACACAGGGATAAACAGGGACAGGCACACACAGGGACAGTCACACACACAGGGACAAACACAGGGACACAGAGGAACAGACACATAGAGACAGACACACAGGGACAGGGACACACACAGGGAAAGACACACACAGCTAGGCCTCACCAAACTCTAGCATTGCTCCTCTCTGTACACACAGCAACACAGCTCTCTGCTCCTCTAGCTCCTACCCCGCTGGTCACATGGGCAGATGACGTCAGGAAGGTCCTTTAGCCCATGAAGAATCCCTATCGATCCCTGGACTGCAGGGTGAGCAGACTTAGAGTGAGTAGGGGGAGGGGGTGTTCTGAGCATAACGGAATACAAGTGGGGGGCCTGCAGGCCACCTCAATGCCCCACACATAACTAATTAATTATTAATAAACTGGCTGATTATGTGTAGGGGTGGGGCCTTTCATGCCCTCCGGCCCCCCTGTGCCGCGGGCCCCGTAGCAGCTGCGTGGTCTGCCTATATTGGCAATACGCCACTGACTGTAATATATATTGTTCATTTACATTGTTATTGCACTATATCTGCAGTGCACTTGAAAGGAATAATGCACAGCCAGTCTGAGAGACTTTGGGACTTTCAATTCATGCACTGAGAAGTTTAGAGATCTTTCACAGTTACTATGCACTATGCAAAGTTTTGGAGGGAAAAAAAATAGACACATTGACCTTTTGACTGCCTGATTTGTTGTTTATGTCTGAAGACTTTGTTGCATGTGGAAAAACTGCTTAGTCATTCCCGTACACTTTTTTTAAAAAAAAAATTCCATACAAGTATATAACAGACTGAAATTGAAGGAACTCTGCCAGACTGCATGAGTGACCTGAAGAAGATGCTGATGTCACGGTGAGCCGGCAACGCACCCCATCCTTGTTGCACTAAGGTGTATTGAGGTTTCTGATGTGGATCACGTGATGCTGGCCACGTCACGTGACCCATCTGCTGGGCCTATTTAAACAGGCAGCCTGCTGGCCACAGGTTGCCTGTGATTGGTCTCATTTCCAAGAACCTGCGATTGTGAACTGCTGTGACTTCGGCTAGTGATCTTGACTTCGTCCTCATCTCATCCCCTTGTACTTCGTTACCTTTCGGCTTCTGACCTCGGCTTGTGTTTTTGACTTTGCTCCTGTTTGTTCCCTTGGTTTTGACGTGACTTCCTGGTTTGACCTCGGCTTGGTGATTATTCTTATATTGTGTGTTCTGTCTTTGTTGTTTTCTCCCGTTGTCTCCCCTCCCTGTATGCCCCAGGACGTACCTAGGCTAGGGACTGTCGATAAGTTGTGCGCTATTGCCTAGGACGGGCCGTGCAAGTAGGCAGGGTCAGTGGTGTGGTTTAGTTCAGGGCTGCACATACCCCTGAACTGTGACAGCTGTAATGGGGATATTGAACCACAGACCCTGGGCCTTATAGGAGGGAGCTTAAAGGCAGCAGCGCATGCCTGATGGGTATAACTAGAATAGGGAGTTTAGTGCACTAAGCAACAAGTTTGGCCAGTCACAGTTTGTCTAATGTCCAGTATTGTTGCTGTTATTATTAGATATTATACGTGTAGCAATATAATTTCTTAATGGCAATGGTAAACAGTCAACTCAGTTTTAGATAATTCCAAAAATGTATATTGAAATATAGTCAATATTTTTTTTTACCTATTCCCAGAGATTCACAGTGTACAAACAGGGGAGCTTTCCATTTCTAGATATATATTTATTGGTGAACACTAACAGCAGAGTTGTGACATCTTCAAATAGAAAGCAGCAAGTTGACAACACTTTTGAATGCCAATAACTGCCATATGAAGTAAAAAAAATGTACCTCTGGAATTTGTGGAGTGGCAGTTACAGTCAGGTAGAGGCGGCTGCTGTTGTTGGAGGATGTGACAAATCCTCTTTAACTTAAAGGGTAATATAAATTTGCCAACAATTATATAATTATTAATTATTATAAAATTACACTGTATAAAAATTTGATGTTGGAAGAGAATTATCACCACATATACTATATCATATATCATGCACAACATACAAAAACTATATACAGTTAGATCCTCATAATTTTAAAATTCATCTAACAGGTTATGTTACAGCAATTTAAAATTAAAAGATATCAGCTAAATGTGGACTAGGGTGGAATTAAGGGGGGAGATTTATCAAGACCGGTATGTGGTATGCGAGTCTTGATATCTCCTGAGCTACTGGAGGATGTGCTTAATTTATGGCGACTATTTACAAATGGTCTAAGACCCAAAGAGCCTATCTTGCACCTATGTCACCTTTTAACAGTTAAGACATAACTTTTATTTTGTGTTTGTCCTAAAATATTTATTAAACAACCCTATTTAAAAATAGCAGTGTGCTTGCTTACTTTGTTCACTTCATCAGCATAAGTCATGTATTGCAAGTCACTGATTAGAGAGCTGGTAGCCACGCGCTGGCTCCAGCCTAACTGCATCTGATATATGTCTAGCTCTGTTCACTTATTTGATGTTTAGCTGCACACTGTCACCTAAAACAATCCCCTCACAAACTGCCCCCGACATGGTTCGCCACATCCGTAGCGTCTTCAGGGGTATCGGGCAGTCTCTGTTTGTGGGCGTTGCCCTACTCTTAAATAGCCTCCCAGATCTAATTTTTATGACGTTGGCCAATACTGATCTTTTTCCCCCTTTCTAGACCTTCCCCCTGCTCCTACGTAGTCTCCGTTTCATATCCCCTTCCAATCATTCCTCACCTCCCTTCATGCGCCGCCTTCTATCTTGCTTACGTGTCCGGCTCTTTCCTCTTACGATCTTGACTCGTTGTCTCGTGAGAATACCAAGATCCCGCGCCTGCGCAAGCTCTTAATATATTTCTTAGCTATTATACCATTGCGCATGCGCTGGATCTTTGAAACTTTCTCAGCTTATTTTACCAACTGCGCATGCTCACAGTATCAATTGGATCTTCTACTTTCTCATTTCCTCCGTACTAAATTCTAGAAACCATATTAAATTATTAATGCTTAGCTATATCTATTAACATTACATAACATTATCCATATTTAGTGGTTCTCTCACATCCTAAATAATTGTTATTTTTATTTTTGATTTAAAAGATGTGCTCCTAACCCAATACACCAATTATTTCCAATTTATATTTTATTTATATATTATTTTATTTATTATCTTTAATATTTATTTAAATTCAATTAACTCATTTCCTTTTTTGACTCTTACTACTATTTATACATACAATGATTAAAATATATTTTGGGGGATTTTTGATATATATTTTTATTATTATTTTTCTTTGTTTTTATTTAAATATCATTTTTTATTTTTAATATTTGTTTTGTATATATTTTATATTTTATTTATAGTTTTATCTTATTAGTTGTTTTAGTTTTTTGTTTGTTAATTTTAATTTTTATTATTTTTTATTTTTCTTTTTTTTACAATTTTTATTCCTAAACTATCTTTCTATTTTATTCTTAATATTAACATAGCCATGAATTTTATTTTATTTATCACCTGCAAAAGGTTATTATTAGTTCTTTTAGAGATCCAATTTTCAATAGGGAGGGAAGGGAAGGAATTTGGGGGAATAACAATAGGAAGGGGGGAATTTTAAATCTAGGGGACCATATGGGCCATTGGTACATCTTATCACCCAAATTTACTTTTTTATATATTTATATGTGGGCAACTTTGTTTATTACAATCTAGTTTTATAAATCTATATTTTACATTTTCCAATTAATATATAGGGAACTATTTACAAAAATGATACATATGTAAATCCCTCATTGAGGCCTAGCGGGGATAAACTTCTTGTTGTAATTTTCTATCTACATTTCCTTGTCTGGGACCTACTGCAACTTTTGTAATCCCCCAGATTGTTAATGTACTATCATCTCCTTTATGTACATTTTGAATATGTTTTGACAGTGTTGTATCACTTTCTGTATGGATACTACTTAGATGTTTAGATAGTCTTCTTCTTAATTCTTGAGTTGTTTTTCCAATGTACAACTTTGGACAGCCACATTGGATGGCATATACAACACCTGTTGTCTTGCAATTAATAAATTGCTTGATTATATATATATATATATATATATATATATATATATATATTTTTTTTTTTTTTTTCCATCTACTGGATTCACAAATTCCTTTGTTGGTTTCATTCTTATACAAAAAATACAATCACCACATGGGTATGACTGTTGACAACCATGTATTTTTATTTTTTGGGGGGATGCTTTCCATTGGAAATGGCTGTGGACCAACATTTCTTTAAGGTTTTTCCCTCTCCTACATGTTATTGATGGATGTGGTGGAATAATCTCTGCTAGATCATCATCCACTCTTAGAATGTGCCAATATTTCATCAGTATCTGTTTTACTTTTTGGTATTGGATATCATATGTCCCTATGCAGCGTACCACTTTACTTTCTGTTTTTGGCTTATTAATAACGCTTTACGTTCTGTTTCCTTAGCTGTTCTATATGCCTTATGTAATACTTTTTTTGGGTAGCCACGAGATGTAAATCTTCGGTACAGTTCTTTGCTTTCTTTCTCAAACACTTCTTCAGTGGAACAGTTTCTTCTTGCTCGTAAATATTGTCCTACTGGTATTCCTTTCCTTAGAGAAAGGAATAAAAATTAGATCTGGGAGGTTATTTAAGAGTAGGGCAAAGCCCACAAACAGAGACTGCCCGATACCCCTGAAGATGCTACGGATGTGGCGAACCATGTCGGGGGCAGTTTGTGAAGGGATTGTTTTAGGTGACAGTGTGCAGCTAAACGTCAAATAAGTGAACAGAGCTAGAGATATATCAGATGCAGTTAGGCTGGAGCCAGCGCGCGGCTACCAGCTCTCTAGTCACTGACTTGCAATACATGACTTATGCTGATGAAGTGAACAAAGTAAGCAAGCACACTGCTATTTTTAAATAGGGTTGTTTAATAAATATTTTAGGACAAACACAAAATAAAAGTTATGTCTTAACTGTTAAAAGGTGACATAGGTGCAAGATAGGCTCTTTGGGTCTTAGACCATTTGTAAATAGAATATATTTGAAAGCCTTGACCTATGTAATGGTTCATTAGCGGTTTTGTTAATTTATGGCGAGGCTCAGGCTTTTTTATAGATTATGTGCATCCTCTGGCAGTCAATGCACCTAAACTGAAATCTACGGCAGCTTTTAGATGCCGTAGATTTCAGTCCTTTTGTTTAAAAAGTCAAAAACACAGGGTTAACAACTTTTTTTGGGTGTTAAGATAACTGATCTCCCCCTAAGTTTTATTAATTTTGATTCTGTTACTGTAGAATAAAGCCATTTGCATACATTTTCTAATTTCGCTAGCCTTAGATTAAATATTTGACAAAGGAAAAGTCAAGTGTTAAATCTGTTTATACCCTGGCATCCATGTTTCATGTGTGGCTTTCATTATGTTTAGAACATCCATTCTGTCTTACTGGCAGGTATTCAATAAACAACCAGCTTCTTGCGTTGTTACTCCAGTAAGACATGTCAATTTACTTTTCTTCCTGTGCTTGGTAAAAACAATCATTTTTAAATCTAGAGCAGCAAAATGTCCATTATTTTCACAGCAGCTTGTTTGGCAGCAAAGGTCTGATGTGAAAGGTCACTAATGCAATATAATTTTTTTTGTATTTCTATTATCAGATTCAGATAATTTGGTTCATAGGGTCAGTTCACACAAAGTTTTTGGGGCTGATTTTGGGGAAAGTACTATAGAATTTAAAAAAGCCCCAAATTTTCCTGAAAAATGCTTTACAAAAAAAGGTGTCTAAAAACGTGTGTAATTTTGAGGCGTAAAAATCTGCTTGGATTGAGCGCTGATTTTTTCTATGTGTATTTTGAAGATCAGCTGTGTGAATTGAGCTTTTGAGCCTTAAAGGGGTTGTCCGAGTTATGGAAAAAAAAAAATATATATAGCATTGTAAATCTGATGGGCAGAAATATATAACTAAGTTAAGCAAGTTTTAGGCAAAAAAAAGTATATTTCCTAATTTCCCTGGTTCTCTTCTGGCCTTTGTTTACCTTCAATAACAACAATCTCTGCCCCTCCCCCTGCTCTGCAAAGGGAGTAAATACAAGTGCTGCCCTGAGTGACATGTCTGCCTGCTAGGATACTCAGCAGCATGTTGTATGTGTAGGACTACAAGTCTCAGCTGTACAATGACTCTGCTGATGCACACAGGAACTCCCCCCTACCTTTCTTGTGCAATGCTCTGCAGATCTTCTCTAGTTTGTCAGCTCCTTTGCCTAGCATTTTTCTCCTCACTGCCTGTAACTACTACTTAGTAAAGCCTTCAGCCCCGAGTCTGTGCTAGCTGAAGGGGTTAAAATTTTATCTGAAATAATCCAGGGAGAGAGCAGAAAGCAGCAGCCGGCAGTGCAGGGGGTGTGGCCAGCACAGTGACATCTCATGAACAGACTCTTATCTGCTCTCTCCGGCTTGTGCACAAAACATCATCAGAGCAGGAAGAGAAGCTGACATCACAGGTCATGTGACCCTCAGTGAAATCTGAGAAAGGGGCCACTGAAGTTAAAGTAAGTGCATTGAAAAACCATTACATTTGCCTAGTTAGAAACATACAAAGAAGAAAAAATAACTTGGACAACCCTTTTAATGTGTCATTTTGTGGGGAAGTGTGAGGAAACAACTACCCATCTATAATTTCAGACTGAGAAACATTGGGTCTACCAAAGAAAATTATTCTGAAGACTTTGTTACAAAGTACAAGTAGACATTATAGATGAGCGAACCAGTCAAGATTTGTTTTGTTTTTTTTTATGATTTTTTTTCCCCCTCCAACATTCCCCCTCCCCAAATAATATGTAAATGATGTCTGATTGACACTGGCATATATAGCTATTGGACAGTTTTCACCCTCGTGCCCAGGCCATTTTTTCCAAAGCTGACATGTGTCACTTTATGTGGTAATAACTTTGGAACACTTTTTCTTATCCAAGCATTCTGAGATTGTTTTCTC
>ONZH01013610.1:0-35004 GCA_900303285.1 Rhinella marina
AATCCCATGCTGGCAATACACTATTGCCAGTTATAGGTTTTCACTTCTGTTCCCACTTCTGTTCTGTGTGCGTTTGTATTGCTTATTGTATTGACCTCAGCTAACTGTTGATTGCGGGATATGAGGGTTTAAATGATGGGGTTCAGCGTGATAGCCACTCCCTGTCATAGCGGCCAGGTGACTGCTTAGCACAGCAGACCGCTCTATACATTCCTTTACACGTTATCAAGTACATGTATGTGATACTGCGAGATGGGGTTATCAGTAGGGCTAGAGGGAAGGGGTTAGGTTGAGAATTTGGCATGCAGAAGGATGCAGTATCAATTTTTGCCTCAGCAGAAAGATTAGGTTCACTCCTGACTATATACAGTACTATGTATCATAATTTAAGTCCTATACTTTAAGAGGACCTTTCAGCACTCCTGACATGCCTGTTTTAATAGCCAAATACATTCCCCATGTAATAACAATTCTGGAGCATCTATTTGTATGTCTGTATGTTGTGCCATTCCTTTATTATTTGCACTAGAAGTTATGAATGAATTTCTAGCAGTCAGCAGTAAGCGTGCACCGCATTGCCCTGGATGCATATCAGGTGACTGGAATATCGAATATGGATTTAACCCATTAAGGGGCTTGGAGTGCTATTTGTCTTTCTTTTGTATCTGGTTTACACTCCTACAGATCTGATACTGATGGCCTCTCCTGAGGATAAGTCATAAATATCTTTTCCTGGATAATTTGTACGGCGTGCAAATTGCAAATCTATCTATCTATCTATCTATCTATCTATCTATCTATCTATCTACCGTATTTTTCGCTTTATAAGACGCACTCCCCCCCCAAAAAAAAAGAAGGGGAAAATTGCTGTGCGTCTTATAAAACAAATACTGGTGAGCGCTTCCATTATGGAAGTGCTCACTAGTATGTATTAGGTGTCGGGAGCGGGGAAACATACTCACCGTCCTGCGCTGCAGCTCCACTCCGGTTCCTGCGCTCCTCTGTCTTCTCTGGCGGGAGCTGCACTGTCCTGACCGCATACAGAGTCAGGACGTAGTGTGCGCACTCTGACCTGATGCAGTTAGGTGACAGTGCAGCGCCGGCAGAAGACAGAGGAGCGCCAGACCCGGAGCGGAGCCGTGGCGCAGGTGAGGAGAGAGTTTTTTATTTTAACCTTATGGGACTGATTTCAGGTCTGATGGGGGCACAGTGGGCTAATATGGGTGCACAGTGAGCTGATCTGAGGTCTGATGGGGCACAGTGGGCTAATATGGCGGCACAGTGGGATGATCTGAGGTCTGATGGGGGCACAGTGGGCTGATATGGGGGCACAGTGGGCTGATGGGCTGATCTGAGGTCTGATGGGGGCACAGTGGGCTGATATTGGGGCACAGTGGGCTGATATGAGGTCTGATGGGGGCAGAGTGGGCTGATATGAGGGCACAGTGGGCTGATGGGCTGATCTGAGGTCTGATGGGGGCACAGTGGGTTGATATGGGGGGCACAGTGGGCTGATCTGAGGTCTGATGGGGGCAGAATGGGCTGATATAGGGGCTTGATGGGGTGATCTGAGGTCTGATGGGGGCACAGTGGGCTGATATGGGGGCTGATCTGAGATCTGATGGGGGCACAGTGGGCTGATCTGAGGTCTGATGGGGTTACAGTGGGCTGATATGGGGGCTGATCTGAGATCTGATGGGGGCACAGTGGGCTGATCTGAGGTCTGATGGAGGCACAGTGGGCTGATATGGGGGCTGATGGGCTGATCTGAAGTCTGATGGGGCACAGTGGGTTGATATGGGGGGACAGTGGGCTGATCTGAGGTCTGATGGGGGCAGAGTGGGCTGATATGGGGGCTGATCTGAGGTCTGATGGAGGCACAGTGGGCTGATATGGGGGAACAGTGGGCTGATCTGAGGTCTGATGGGGGTCTGACATGGAGGGCTGATGGGGTTCTGACATGGAGGGCTGATATGGGGATCTGATGTGATGTCCTGAAATTTATGGGGGGTCTGATATGAGGTGTGATGAAAAATATTTTTTCTTATTTTCCTACTATAAAATCTGGGGTGCATCTTATCAAAGGGTGCGTCTTATAAAGTGAAAAATACGGTATCGATCTATCTATCTATCTATCTATCTATCTATCTATCTATCTATCTATCTATCACCATCCATCAGCTTATGTTTTATACTGGAAAAAATAGGTATTTTGCTTTAGTTGCAATGCTTCAAGTCTGTGTATGCTCCTGCGTGTGTGCCAGGAATATGCATTGGCAGCATGGGAAAGTCATGTTAGCCCGCCAACCACCAGATCTCAGTTCTGAAATATACATGTATAGTACCAGATGAACAGGGGTCACACACTGGCGTCAAGTTATACTGCAGATGCAGTATAGGAAAACCCAGAAATGTGCTACAGGATTTATACATCTTAAAGCGACACTCAATAACCTCTGTAGCTTGTAAATGTTGTTTGAATTCTTGCCTTCTCATTCCCCCACACCTTGTATTTTAGAGCTGCTGTTTACTTCAGCATCAGAATACAGATGAACGCAGTATGATAGCCAATCTGTTGCTATGGCACTGAGAGACAGTGTCAGATCTTGTGTATGTGCTGTAGCACTGCTTGAAGACCTTTGCTATTACAACAATAACAATATAGGCACTGAAACAGGATCTCAAAAAATATATACCGTATACCCCATATACCAATTTGTACAACACACACTTCTCTAACTATAGCATTGTTTGTTAATTATCTTCTGAATCTGGCATCTATGGCATGTGGCACCTTGGCAAGGTTGGCCACATTCTTTCACATTCACAATGTGGCTTGAACACCTCTTTTATGTGGCATTTGCCTGTATTGTTTTGCACCTGAATTCCTCCAGTAAAGAAGCACCCTAGTTTACTGCAGACCCTGACTGTCTGGCCTTTTTTCTAGTGTTGATCGAGCACCGCGATGCTCGGGTGCTCTGGCCGAACACTAGGTGGTGTTCGAGTGCTCGGCCAAGCACCAGAGTATAATGGAAATCAATGGGAGAACCTGAGCACTAAACCAGGCACCCCCTGCTCTGAAGAGGGGAGGGTGTCTGGTTCATAGGGAAAGGTGAGAAAATTGTGGAAACACCACTGAAATGGTTTGGGAACAGCATGGGGAGGATGTCTGGATGCATCTTGGACACCGAAGTCGCTGCTGGGAACGATGTTGTCCGAGTATTACGTCACTTTTACGGAATGACAAGAATACCCCCCAAAACCAAATATAACATTGATTTTAGAGGAAATAGTGTTAGGAAACATATATTTACTTGTATATAAAGCGCACGTAGCAGCAGGCCCTCAACCCTAATGTTTAAGACGGTCAGATCAGCAGTAGACACTCGCCCCTAATTTTTTTGAGTTTCAGCAGCACTGAAGGGCAACTTGTCAGGAGGCGGACCAGAGTGAAGAAATGGAAGAGGAGGTGGTAGACGATGAATTCATTGGCCCAACATGGGAAAGTGGCAAGCTGAGCGAGGACAGCAGTACAGAGGGGGAGGGATCCGCAGCACCGCAACAGGCTGGAAGAGGCAGTGGGGTGGCAAAAGGGAGAAGGCAGGCCACACCAACAAGTGTGGATGATAAAAGAATTGTCATTTGCAACCTGTGCCGTCCCAAAATGAGCAGGGGCATGAACACTAGCAACCTGACCACCACCAGCATGATCCTCATGGTAGCAAAGCACCCTAATAGGTGGGCCAAATGCCTGGATCCACAATCGGTGTCTGCGGGTCACACCACTGTCTCCTCTTCCCTGTGTTACGTGCTAACCAAGACGCAGGCCCAGATGCCTCCCGCCCTGCACCTGGACCCTCGCAAGCACCATCAGTGAGCACATCCTCTTCTGTGTCCCAGCGCAGCGTACAGATGTCCATACCCCAGGCCTCTGAACGAAAGCGCAAATACCCAGCCACCCACCCACAGGTCATAGCACTAAATGCACACCTTTGCAAATTGCTGGCGCTGGAAATGTTGTCATTAAGGCTTGTGGACACTGTGCGACCTGAGCACACGCTGGAGCTCCACCTTCCACATGTTGGGCAGGCTTTGTGAGCAGCAGAGACCAGTAGTGAAATACCAGCTGACACACGGTCAGCGCCTTTCCAGTTGCTCACAATATAGGTGGGTGGCTCTGCATGTGGAAAAGGTTCTGATAAGCGGCCTAGTGTCACAAGGAGGGAAAAATTTTTGAAAATGGTAAGGGAGTACCTAGCTGACCGTGTCAACGTCCTCAGCGATCCCTCTGTGCCTTATAATTATTGGGTGTCTAAGCTGGACACGTGGCACGAACTGGCGCTCTACGCCTTGAAGGTGCTGGTCTGCCCTGCCGCCAGAGTTTTGTCAGAACAGGTATTTAGTGCCGCTGGGGGCATAATAACTGCTAAGAGCATCCGCCTGTCAACTGAAAATGCTGACAGGTTGACGCTAATCAAAATGAACAAGGCCTGGATTGCCCCTGACTTCGCTACCCCACCAGAGGAAAGCAGCTGAACATAAAGGAACGTGTGGCTTAAATGTGGCTTTTAGGGTGTATTGAATACACTGTATTCCCATGCACCCCTTCCTCTTCCTTTTCTCGTCCTTTTCCTCCATCATATCAAAATGCTTATTAGGCTGCCCTCGCCTTTAAATATTTAAGAGGTTTACCAGCAGGCCCTCACCCCTAATTTTTTAACCTAAAAAATTAACCTCACTCTGGTCCTCCTCCTGACATGTTGACCTAACAAGACCCTGTCTTGCGCCGCCCTGCAAACTGGGACATGAAGCTAGGAGTTTTGGATGACTTTGTTTCTTGTGCTCTGCCAGCAGACACTGTTTCACCACGCTCAGAGCCATGGCCTCTGCGTGCACCATCAGCAGCATGCCCACTTCCCTGTCCCTTACTGCTCGCCTTGCGAATATGAAATGGTATATATGCAAGTTTGTCAAAAGTACAGTTGCACAGATTTTTTTAGTGTATGAGCAGAAGAATTTCACCGAATGTTAGAAATATTTTCTGCCATTATTCATATAATGTATAACGTTTGCGCAAGGAGGCACAGATAGTGTAGGGATAAGATTTGGCTAGGCAGGGCAAGTTGTTGTGTTGAAAAGACCCAAAAGTCCTTTTAAAGACTATTGTTATATCTGGCTGCAATATTTTTATTCTTGATGGTCAAAATTTGCCCAAGTTTGCCTAATCTTAACACCAGCTGCGCAGCGTGTGCAGTACAATGTTTGTTTCTCCTATATACCTGACATTTGTTGCGTTTTTTTCTGCCGCTAATCTTGGCGACATTACATGTGCGGTACAATGTTTGTTTCTCCTATATACTTGACATTTGTAGTGTTTTTTTCTGCCGCTAATCACGGCGACATTATATGTGAAGTACAATGTTTGTTTCTCCTATATACCTGACATTTGTTGTGTTTTTTTCTGCCTCTAATCACGGCGACATTATATGTGCAGTACAATGTTTGTTTCTCCTATATACCTGACATTAATTGCGTTTTTTTCTGCCGTTAATTACGGAGACATTACATGTGCAGTACAATGTTTGTTTCTCCTATATACCTGACATTTATTGCATTTTTTTCTGTCGCTAATCACGGCAACATTAGTAATGTCGCCTTGAATAGCGGCAGAAAAAATACACCGGATTTCAGGTATTTGCAGCAGACGCTGCAAAGGTGGTGTTAAGGTCAGGCAACCGTGCGCAATTTTTTACCCACCACAAAAATAATATATTGCAGCCAGATATAATATCCCTTAAAAGGGCTCTTCAACAGAACAACTAGCCCTGCCTAGCCAATTTCTATTCCTACACTATCTGTCCCTCCTTGCGCAAACTTTATACAGCAGACACAGTGCAGGTAATGTCGCCTTGATTAACGGCAGAAAAAAATAGCAATGGATGTCAGGTATATAGACTACAGACACATTATAATGCACGTGCTGTGTTAGCGTCAGGCAAACTTGCGTTCTTTTTGCCTGACGCTAAAAAAAATAAATTGCAGCCAGATATAACTATACACTTTTGTGTCTTTTTAACAGAACAACTAGTCCTGCCTAGCCAAATCATTATCCCTACACTATCTGTGCCTCCTTGCGCAAACATTATACAGCAGGCGCAGATGAAGTACTGTCGGTTTGATTAGCGGCAGAAAAAATAGCAATGGATGTCAGGTATATAGACTACAGACACGTTATAATGCACACACTGTGCAGGTGGTGTTAGGCGTCAGGCAAACTTGCGTTCTTTTTGCCAAAACAGAAAAAAATAAATTGCAGCCAGATATAACAATAGACCTTTGTGTCTTTTTAACAGAACAACTAGCCCTGCCTAGCCAAATCCTATCCCTACACTATCTGTGCCTCCTTGCACAAACGTTATACAGCAGGCGCAGATGACGTACTGTCGGCTTGATTAGCGGCAGAAAAAATAGCCTGACGGATGTCAGGTATATAGGATACAGAAAGTATTAGAACGCACCAGCTGCGCAGGTGACGTTAAGGTCAGGCCACCTTGCGCAATTTTTAACCCTCCCCCTAAAAAAAAATATATTATAGCCAGATATCACAATAGCCCTTAAAAGGGCTTTTGGGTCTTTTCAACTGAAAATCTAGACCTGCCTAGCCAATTTCTCTCCCTACACTATCCGTCCCTCCTTGCAGAAGCTCTCCCTGACTGGGTCTGAGCCGGTCACATGTCACCGGGTGCTATATATAGCACCTGATGACGCGTTCCTGGCCAGCAAATCACTGTAATGCTAGTAGCCAAGATGGCTACGGCATTACAGTGACTCGAGCATGGCGCTCGAGCACACGCGGTGTTCGGCCGAACACCGCGTGGTCCCGAGCACTGTAATGCTCGACCGAATATCATATTCAACCGAGCATGCTCGCTCATCACTACTTATTTCCCATTGGAGTGTACCATGCCTTACCATCCCTTCCGGAGAGCAGCAACATGTGCTGTCACCTCGACGATGATCAGGGGAACCCAGCATAGTTTTGGGGCCACCCCAGACCCAGCCACTGCACTTCCCCCCACCAAAAAAAGTATATAGTGCATATTATATCACAGAACTTTGTGATACAAAAATCAGGGCAAAGTGGCACTTTTGTCAGTCTTTAGTCTGTCAGCCTCAGGAGGGGTATTCAGCTTCAGTCTCAGTATATGAAAGAGGATGAATATTGTGAGAAGAAGGGGAAGAATCAAAGGAGAGACATCTACTAGTAGGAGCACACAGCAAAGCTCTGACATCACACCATAAAAGCCACCTCACTCTACAGCCTACGTATGTGAGCTGGCCTCCTTGGATACAACCAACCCTAACCACTACCACACAAACACAGTTTGATTTGCCA
Source organism: Rhinella marina (assembly GCA_900303285.1). Classification (NCBI taxonomy): domain Eukaryota; kingdom Metazoa; phylum Chordata; class Amphibia; order Anura; family Bufonidae; genus Rhinella; species Rhinella marina. Next base: position 7,397 of record ONZH01013610.1, read on the forward strand.
TGTAGAATCTACTCCCCTTCCCTACTGCTACAGTATGTTGAATACTGAGAGAAGGTAAGGTGAGAGCATAGAGTTATGTAAGAGACAGGAGTATTGCCCTGACTAGGTGAAGGCCACAATCTGCAGAAGCACAATAGTATGGCATGTTTGATGAAGACTATTTCAAAAGTTGCATAATTTTGCATTAAGGAGACAGATTTAAAATAACAATCAGTAAAAAGTTGTCTATAGCCTTCAAAAGTGTTGTCGCTGTATGTCCCATTAGGCCATATGATGTCCCTTACTCAGTATCCCTTTTGTAAAAGCTAGAATAGAAAGCTACCATGTGTATTGCATTCATTGAAATAGGTGCCACACAAAACTACAGTACATTATTCTTGTAAGGGCCACACATTTCCCCAACGATGTCAACAGACTGCCTGGGTTTTTGGCTTTGTTTTAAAAAAGGAGTTGGCATAATAAGATCACCCCCCCCCCTTTTTGGGGGCGTGGCCTAGCTTCCATGGCATGAGGACTCAACTTGGCAGTGCTCCTGCAAAATCCTGAGTAATACCCTGCTAACACCCAGATAAGAGACAGCGCTGAAGCGCTGCTTAGGAGAGTCGGGAGCTCTGGCTAGATACTAGACAACTGCAGCAGCAGGTTAGAATATTACAAGCTAGAGCTGAAGATGCTGAGAATTGTAACAGACGGAATAATATCCGTATTTTGGGATTACCGGAACGTGCTGAGGGCTCTACACTGGAAATCTTTGCGGAGCAACTAATCAGAGATGTTCTACAACCCATTGTCCTATCCAATTGCTTCGTTATTGAGCGAGCCCACAGAATACCTTCTAAGCCGTTGCCTGCGGGAACCCGGATAGACCATTTATTATGAAGGTCCTGAATTACAGAGACCGTGATGCGATTTTGCTGTCTGCACGACAGAAAGGCAATGTCACCTATGGGAACACGTGGTTATCCTTCTACCCGGACTTCACAGCGGAGGTCCAGAAGAGGAGGAGGCAGTTTACTGCAATCCGAACCAGACTCCGAGAACGGAATATAAAATATGCTATGATATATCCCTCTCAACTACGGGTGCAAGATGGAGAGGTTGTCCGTTTTTTTGAGACCCCGGAGGCGACAGCGGATTGGATCGACCGGCTGTCGCCTCCACATAGACCACGTTGCTGACTCTATGGATGACTGAGTAACATTGAGAGACTCTAGTCTTCTTGTTTTCTTTATCTACAATTCTAATTTTCAGGTCCTGTCTACATCTTGGGACTATACATTATTTGCAGGTTGCTGGGTGGTTGCATTTTGTGATGCATGCACTGCTTGTTTATAGAGTTAGTATTTGACCAGGGCCGGCGTTGGGGGGGGGCAAACTGGGCAATTGCCCAGGGTCCCCATCGTCTAAGGTGCCCCCTGCTTCACTGCTGCTGTTCAGCTGAACATCTGTGGAAGCGAGTGGGCGGACAGCTGAACAGCTACGAGGCTGAAGTTGGTTTCTTATTCGGCCAGTTTCTTATTCAAGGCTGAAGTTGGTTTCTTATTCGTCAGTTTCTTATTCACATCATTTTTAATTTTTGGTTTTATTTAAGAATTTTGAGGATACCTTATCAACAGTACAATAAAAAGTTGCAGTGAGCCGTGCTTAATGTAAATCAGTTGAAAGCAGCATGAAAATCAAAAAGATGGGCACAAAATGGGCATCTAAGTAGGCACAAAGAAAGTGTGATTTAAAGAGTTAAATGAAATCGGGCCAAAAATATCGCATTGCCGTCATACAGAGGGTGATGCCCCGCATCAGATACAGTTCAGTTCAGCCTGGCCCGAACAGGTTCTGGGCATGAAAACTGGCATCAAAGTGGGCAGACAGGCACTTTTCACTGATTTGATTAAGTAACTGATGTTTTTAAGGGGTTAGATGAATTCGGGCCAGAGATGTCTCACTGCCAACATACAGAGGGTGATGCCCCACATCAGATACAGTTCAGTTCAGCCTGGCCCGAACAGGTTTTGGGCATGAAAACTGGCATCAAAGTGGGCAGACAGGCACTTTTCACTGATTTGAATAAGTAACTGATGTTTTTAAGAGGTTAAATGAATTTGGGCCAGAGATCTCGCACTGCCAACATACAGAGGGTGATGCCCCACATCAGATACAGTTCAGTTCAGCCTAGCCCGAACAGGTTCTGGGCATGAAAACTGGCATCAAAGTGGGCAGACAGGCACTTTTCACTGATTTGAATAAGTAACTGATGTTTTTAAGGGGTTAAATGAATTTCGTCCAGAGATCTCAAACTGCCAAAATACAGAGGGTGATGTCCCGCATCAGATACAGTTCAGTTCAGCCTGGCCCGAACAGGTTCTGGGCATGAAAACTGGCATCAAAGTGGGCAGACAGGCACTTTTCTCTGATTTGAATAAGTAACTGATGTTTTTAAGGGGTTAAATGAATTCGAGCAAGAGATCTCACACTGCCAACATACAGAGGGTGATGCCCCACATCAGACACAGTGGAAACAGCCGGGCCCGAACAGGTTTTGAGCATGAAAACTGGCATCAAAGTGGGCAAACAGGCACTTTTCCCTGATTTGAATAAGTAACTGATGTTTTTAAGGGGTTAAATGAATTCGGGCCAGAGATTTCACACTGCCAACATACAGAGGGTGATGCCCCGCATCAGATACAGTTCAGTTCAGCCTAACCCGAACAGGTTCTGGGCATGAAAACTGGCATCAAAGTGGGCAGACAGTCACTTTTCGCTAATTTGAATAAGTAACTGAAGTTTTTAAGGGGTTAAATGAATTCGGGTCAGAGATCTCGCACTGCAGGCATACAGAGGATAATGCCCCACATCGGATACAGTTCAGTTCTGCCTAGCCCGAACAGGTTCTGGGCATGAAAACTGGCATCAAAGTGGGCAAACAGTCACTTTTCGCTAATTTGAATAAGTAACTGATGTTTTTAAGGGGTTAAATGAATACGGACCAGAGATCTCGCACTTCCAACATACAGACGGTGATGCCCCACATCAGATACAGTTCAGTTCAGCCTGGCCCAAACAGGTTTTGGGCATGAAAACTGGCATCAAAGTGGGCAGACAGGCACTTTTCACTGATTTGAATAAGTAACTGATGTTTTTAAGGGGTTAAATGAATTCGGGCCAGTGATCTTGCACTGCCAACATACAGAGGGTGATGCCCCGCATCAGATACAGTTCATTTCAGCCTGGCCCGAACAGGTTCTGGGCATGAAAACTGGCATCAAAGTGGGCAGACAGGCACTTTTCCCTGATTTGAATAAGTAACTGATGTTTTTAAGGGGTTAAATGAATTCGGGCCAGAGATCTCGCACTGCCGACATACAGAGGGTGATGCCCCACATCAGATACAGTTCAGTTCAGCCTGGCCCAAACATGTTCTGGGCATGAAAACTGGCATCAAAATGGGCAGACAGGCACTTTTCACTGATTTGAATAAGTAACTGAAGTTTTTAAGGGGTTAAATGAATTCGGGTCAGAGATCTCGCACTGCATGCATACAGAGGATAATGCCCCACATCAGATACAGTTCAGTTCTGCCTAGCCCGAACAGGTTCTGGGCATGAAAACTGGCATCAAAGTGGGCAAACAGTCACTTTTCGCTAATTTGAATAAGTAACTGATGTTTTTAAGGGGTTAAATGAATACGGACCAGAGATCTCGCACTTCCAACATACAGACGGTGATGCCCCACATCAGATACAGTTCAGTTCAGCCTGGCCCAAACAGGTTTTGGGCATGAAAACTGGCATCAAAGTGGGCAGACAGGCACTTTTCCCTAGATTTGAATAAGTAACTGATGTTTTTAAGGGGTTAAATGAATTCGGGCCAGAGATCTCGCACTGCCGACATACAGAGGGTGATGCCCCACATCAGACACAGTTCAGTTCAGCCTGGCCCAAACATGTTCTGGGCATGAAAACTGGCATCAAAATGGGCAGACAGGCACTTTTCACTGATTTGAATAAGTAACTGATGTTTTTAAGGGGTTAAATGAATTTGGGCCAGAGATCTCACACTGCCAACATACAGAGGGTGATGCTCCACATCAGATACAGTTCAGTTCAGCCTGGCACGAACAGGTTCTGGGCATGAAAACTGGCATCAAAGTGGGCAGACAAGCACTTTTCACTGATTTGAATAAGTAACTGATGTTTTTAAGGGGTTAAATGAATTCGAGCCAGAGATCTCACACTGCCAACATACAGAGGGTTATGTCCCGCATCAGATACAGTTCAGTTCAGCCTGGCCCGAACAGGTTCTGGGCATGAAAACTGGCATCAAAGTGGGCAGACAGGCACTTTTCCCTGATTTGAATAAGTAACTGATGTTTTTAAGGGGTTAAATGAATTCGGGCCAGAGATCTCGCACTGCAAACATACAGAGAGTGATGCCCCACATCAGATACAGTGGAGATCAGCCTGGCCCGAACAGGTTTTGGGCATGAAAACTGGCATCAAAGTGGGCAGACAGGCACTTTTCACTGAGTTGAATAAGTAACTGATGTTTTTAAGGGGTTAAATGAATTTGGGCCAGTGATCTTGCACTGCCACAATACAGAGGGTGATGCCCCAAATCAGATACAGTTCAATTCAGCCTAGCCCGAACAGGTTCTGGGCATGCAAATTGGCATCAAAGTGGGCAGACAGGCACTTTTCCCTGATTTGAATAAGTAAATGATGCTTTTAAGGGGTTAAATGAATTTGGGCCAGAGATCTCGCACTGCAAACATACAGAGGGTGATGCCCTGCATCAGATACAGTTCAATTCAGCCTGGCCCGAACAGGTTCTGGGCATGAAAACTGGCATCAAAGTAGGCAGACAGGCACTTTTCACTGATTTGAATAAGTAACTGATGTTGTTAAAGGGGTTAAATGAATTCGGACCAGTGATCTTGCACTGCCACCATACAGAGGGTGATGCCCCGCATCAGATACAGTGGAGATCAGCCTGGCCCGAACAGGTTTTGGGCATGAAAATTGGCATCAAAGTGGGCAAACAGGCACTTTTCCCTGATTTGAATAAGTAACTGATGTTTTTAAGGGGTTAAATGAATTCGGGCCAGAGATCTCACACTGCCAACATACAGAGGGTGATGCCCCGCATCAGATACAGTTCGGTTCAGCCTGGCCCGAACAGGTTTTGGGCATGAAAACTGGCATCAAAGTGGGCAGACAGGTACTTTTCACTGATTTGAATAAGTAACTGATGTTTTTAAGGAGTTAAATGAACTCAGGCCAGAGATCTCACACTGCCAACATACAGAGGGTGATGCCCCACATCAGATACAGTGGAGATCAGCCTGTCCCGAACAGGTTTTGGGCATGAAAACTGGCATCAAAGTGGGCAAACAGGCACTTTTCCCTGATTTGAATAAGTAACTGATGTTTTTAAGTGGTTAAATGAATTCCGGCCAGTGATCTTGCACTGCCAAAATACAGAGGGTGATGCCCCGCATCAGATACAGTGGAGATCAGCCTGGCCCGAACAGGTTCTGGGCATGAAAACTGGCATCAAATTAGGCAGACAGGCACTTTTCACTGATTTGAATAAGTAACTGATGTTGTTAAGGGGTTAAATGAATTTGGGCCAGTGATCTTGCACTGCCAACATACAGAGGGTGATGCCCCGCATCAGATACAGTGGAGATCAGCCTGGCCCGAACAGGTTCTGGGCATGAAAGCTGGCATCAAAGTGGGCAGTCAGGCATTTTTCACTGATTTGAATAAGTAACTGATGTTTTTAAGGGGTTAAATGAATTTGGGCCAGTGATCTTGCACTGCCATCATACAGAGGGTGATGCCCCAAATCAGATACAGTTCAATTCAGCCTAGCCCGAACAAGTTCTGGGCATGCAAACTGGCATCAAAGTGGGCAGACAGGCATTTTTCACTGAGTTGAATAAGTAACTGATGTTTTTAATGGGTTGAATTTGGGCCAGAGATCTTGCACTTCCAACATACAGAGGGTGATGCCCCGCATCAGATACAGTTGAAGTCCGTCTTACCTGACCAAATTCTGAGCATGAAAACTGGCATCAAAGTGGGCAAATAGGCTTTTTTCACTGATTTGAATAAGTAACAGATGCGGCCTTGTACAGTACCATCACAGTGTATACGATTATACAGATCTCATGTATACGATTATACAGTACCATCCAGGGCTGTGGAGTCGGTAAGCCAAAGCGCCGACTCCGACTCCTCAATTTCCCCTGACTCCGACTCCCGACTCCCTCATACATGGAGCATGTTTAAGTGATAACTTTAAACAAATTTGCATAAAATCAATAGTACAGATAAGTCATGACAAAAACAGTTTGTAATCTATCAGGCTTCTCTGGGTACAGCTCACTAAGGGCCTGATCAGAGGTGTAGCTAGAGGTTCAGCAAATGGGGGGGCGAAACATACTTGAGTGGGCCCCCCACTTATTGGCTTCCCAAACGCACGTTTCCAACTTCACAGGCACATACTACTAGTTGTGGTTATAATACTGTATTAGCAAGATGACTATATAAACTGCTAGATCATCTATGCTGTTAAGTACAGTACAATAGACTTTCTACATACCCTACTCTAAATACTCTACCACATAATGCAGTAAAATATAGGATTAATAGGAGTAAAAAAGGGGACTCCTATGTTAAAGGAAATCTGTCCCCAGCTTTTACATCACTAAATTAACAGTCCTTTGCCCCCATCAGACCTCAGATCGGCTTAATGTGCCCCCATCAGACCTCAGATCAGCGTATTGTGCCCCCATCAGACCTCAGATCAGCAGAATGTGCCCCCATCAGACCTCAGATCAGCAGAATGTGCCCCCATCAGACCTCAGATCAGCAGAATGTGCCCCCATCAGACCTCAGATCAGCAGAATGTGCCCCCATCAGACCTCAGATCAGCAGAATGTTCCCCCTTCAGAACTCAGATCAGCAGAATGTACCCCCATCAGACCTCAGATCAGCAGAATGTGCCCCCCATCAGACCTCAGATCAGCAGAATGTGCCCCCATCAGACCTCAGATCATCAGAATGTGCCCCCATCAGACCTCAGATCAGCAGAATGTACCCCCATCAGACCTCAGATCAGCAGAATGTGCCCCCATCAGACCTCAGATCAGCAGAATGTACTCCCATCAGACCTCAGATCAGCAGAATGTGCCCCCATCAGACCTCAGATCATCAGAATGTGCCCCCATCAGACCTCAGATCGGCTTAATGTGCCCCCATCAGACTCCATAATGGAAGCGCTCACTTGTATTCGCCTTATTGTACTAAGGCCATCCCTGCTGGGACCCCCCAGAGGTATTGGGCCCGGAGCATCGCCTCCCCTGCCCCCCCCCAGTTGCTACGCCTCTGGGCCTGATGTATGAAAACTGTCTAGGTCTAAGACTTTTTTGTTGCCCATAGCAACCAATCAGAGCTCCCCTTTCATTTCTCCAGAGCACTATATGAAATGAAAGGGAAGCTCTGGCTGGTTGCTATGGGCAACGAAGAAACTTCTACACCTAGACAGTTTTCATAGATAAGGCTCTAGGTGTTTTACATCAGCAGCAGATAGAAGCCATGAGAGCAGATAACCTCTCCAAACATGAGCTCAGAGGAAACATAAAGCATACAGAGAGAACATGCACTGAACATAAAGGGCAGTACACAGTCATCTCAACTAAAAGCCTAAATCCTTAGATCAGGAATAGAACAGACATTTATAGGACATTTCATCATTTTCACAAATTCTTATAAAAATATATTCAGCACATACTGCACTGAACTAAATGTACTAATTCATTATATATTTTAGGAGTCGGAGTCGGTCCATTTTATACCGACTCCACCAAAATGGTGACCGACTCCGACTCCACAGCCCTGGTACCATCACAGTGTATACGATTATACAGATCTCATGTACTTTCCTTTTTTTTTTTTAGGAGCAGACATTGGCCTGGTGTGTGTGTGTGTGTGTTCTCAGCCAGGAGGGCTGAGGGGCCACAAGGCTCTGTGTAGCCTGGAAGTTTGGGGGACCCAGTGACCCTAGGAGAAGAGGGTCACACGGTCACAGTCTGGAGGACTATTGGACCATCTCCCCCCAAAGGTACGGTTAGAGTCACAGCCAGGAGGCTGCTAGACTGAACGGCTGAAGAAGCCACACTTAAAAGCTGTGTGTGAACAGCGTCTGTATTTAGGTGAGTTAGCTGAACTATGTTTAGTCAGAGCCCAGCCGGGCAGGTGTTGTTTTTATGATTTGTTTTGGTGTGCTGGTGCCAATAAAACTGAGTTGGACCTGAAAATCCCCGTGTTATGAAGATATTGTGTGATGTCGACCCCCTGAGAGGATATGATCCCTAACAATAGATATTGTGTGTGTATATATATATATATATATATATATATATATATATATATATATAAATATATATATATATATATATATATATATATATATATATATATATAAGAGCAGAGACATCAGGGGATGAGAGGACATGTGAAAAACAACAGACTATCAAAGACCTTGAGAACAAGTCCTTAATTATCTTACAGCAGATAAACCTTGTAAAAGTTTTATGGTCTCTAAATTGACATTATCTCAGAGACCTGGTGCCTCTACTATGTCTAGTAAAAAGTGCCTGTCTGCCAGTTTTTATGCCCAGAACCTGTTTGGGCCAGGCTGAACTCCAGTCTATCTGATGTGGGGCATCACCCTCCGTATGTCGGCAGTGTTAGATCTCTGGCCCGAATTCATTTAACCCCTTAAATGAAGTTAGTTATTCAAATCAGGGAAAAGTGCCTGTCTGCCCACTTTGATGCCGGTTTTTATGCCCAGAACCTGTTCGGGCCAGGCTTAACTGAACTGTATCTGATGCGGGGCATCACCCTCTGTATGTTGGCAGTGTGAGATCTCTGGCCCAAATTCATTTAACCCCTTAAAAACATCAGTTACGTATTCAAATTAGCGAGAAGTGCCTGTCTGCCCACTTTGATGCCAATTTTCATGCCCAAAACCTGTTCGGCCAGACTGATCTCCACTTTATCTGATGTGGGGCATCACCTTCTGTATGTCTGCAGTGCGAGATCTCTGGCCCGAATTCATTTAACTCTTTAAATCACACTTTCTTTGTGCCTACTTAGATGCCCATTTTGTGTCCGTCTTTTGGATTTTCATGCTGCTTTAAACTGAATTACATTAAGCTCGGCTCACTGCAACTTTTTATTGTACTGTTGCTAAGGTGTCCTCAAAATTCTTAAATAAAACCAAAAATTAAAAATGATCTGAATAAGAAACTGACGAATAAGAAACCAACTTCAGCCTTGATTAAGAAACTGGCCGAATAAGAAACCAACTTCAGCCTCATTGAACAGCTGCACTTTACAATGCAGAAATCATTACCACATTGCTGACAGCTCTGGAGACCAGGACCTGCGATGATGTCATGTGGAGGAGGCAGAGTTCAGCTGAGAAGAGGACCTGCCATGATGTCACCATCATGTGACTAGAACAGGAGGCGGAGCTCAGCAGGGCAGTAAAGTAAAAAAGAAGACCAGTGATGCATAGGAAGAAGTGAAGGAGGATTCAATGTAAGTGCCACGGAAATGCTGGGAGTTGTAGTCCTCTCCTCTTATACCTCCTGTTATGTAATATCAGAGTACATTACAAGAGGAGGGATAAGAGGAGAGGACTACAACTCCCAGCATGTCCAAGCAGTTATGTAATATCATTGTATATTACAACACCATGGATATGCTGGGAGTTGTAGTCCTCTCCTCTTATACCTCTTCTTATAATGTACTCTTGGTATTACATAACTGCTTGGACATGCTGGGAGTTGTAGTCTTCTCTTATACCACCTCTTGTAATGTACTCTGATAATACATAATTACAGCTTGGTAATGCTGGGAGTTGTAGTCCCATCCGCTTATTCGTCCCCCTGTAATGTGCTCTGATATTAAATAATGGCTTAGACATGCTGGGAGTTATATTCCTCTCCTGTTATACCTCCTGATGTAATGTGTTCTGAATTAGGGCCGGGACAATGGATAGGCGAGGGGACGGGAGGGAGCCGGGGTTATTTTTTTTATTTACTAAATGTCTGCACAGCTGGGGGCAACAGGGAAAGGGGGAAGGAGATCATTATATATACTTGTGAAGAAAATCCCAGCAAGCGTGTTGTATATTTCTTAATGCTTGGCTTTTATTCCATCAATATGGCTTATACAGTGTCCACTTGGACGCGTTTCGGCAGATGTGCCTTTTTCAACAGTGAGTACAAAGGTAAACGCGTCCAAGTGGAAACTGTATAAGCCATATTGATGGAATAAAAACCAAGCATTAAGGAATATACAACACGTTTGCTGGGATCTTCTTCACTATTTGCGGGGTTCGCTCCTTCCCGCTCAACGTGGAATCAGGATCGGGTGCTGGCCAAGCTGCTATTCTATTATATATACTTGGCAATACTGGGGGAGAATGGAGGAGCATTATATACCCAGTATCGTATCGATCCGAGTGCAAAAGTATTGATTGGGTATTGAAAGTTCGATACCTGGTGCAACCCGAACTACTAGGGCACTGTAGGGGCGTTATTATTATTTGACGCAATATGGAGGGCATTGCTACTAATGGAGGCTAACTTGGGGAGTATTATTGGGGGCACTAATTCTAATGAGGGCAGTCTGGGTGTATAGTATAGTGTTTATGGACATGGGAGGGAGCACAGCAGGCACTGTATTCGGGGTAGCTTCAAGAGGTTCTCCGAGTTTTTTCATATTGATGAATTGTCCGCAGGATAGGTCATCAATAGCAGATCGGCAAGAGTCTGACACCTGGCACCCCTGCCAATCAGCTGTTTGAGGAGACGGCGTGTGCTGTGCACATGTGCCATCTCCATTGTCTCTTCCTGTTCTGCTGCTGTATGTCTATGGGACTGCAGCAGTGAACAGCACACGCCGTCTCCTCAAACACCTGATCGGTGGGGGTGCCAGGTTTGCAGATGTTGGATTGTGTTTTTAGCACATTACTGTAAGATTTGGGGCCCCATTTTTGATTTTGCCCAGGGCCACATTTTGGCTAAAACCGGCCCTGTATTTGACTAATTATTTACAGAAGATTTGTGGCGTTAATACGCACCTGGTTTGCTAAGGGCCACGAGTGGTCTAGTTGGTTTAGTTAGGGCTCAAATCTCAACCATGTTGGGGAGGATTGGGCAGGGCGGGCAAGGATGACGCAGTGTGTTCTAACTATGCCAGTATCTATTTTAATTGCTAAAAGTCTCCCTTTTCAACTTCTATCAGCTCAAATTGATGGCTCTGGACGTTATGTCCTCTTACATGCTAGTATCAGGGTTGCAGTACCTCTTAATAGGTATCTATATTCCACCCCCATTTCATAGGGAGGTCCAAGATTGTATTATGAATAAAGTAGCAATGTTCTCAGCTATTTCATGTATTATTATGAGTGATTGTAATGCAACCCTAGATCAGACAAGAGATAGGCTACATACCCAATCTTTTCACAATAGGTCTCTTTTGCATTGGGCGGAAGCTTATGGGTTAATTGAGATATGGCGTCACCAGCATCCGACCTCATGCTATTCAGCTTCCAATGTATCTTTGTCCCATATTGATTTAGCCTTTATTAGTAGAGACCTCATGCCATATGCCAGATCCAGTGAATATTTGTCTAGGGGTATCTCGGATCATGCCCCTCTGCTCCTGATCCTATCTCAGCCGCTGGCTCCGCCTACTAGATGGTGGAGTTTAAATCCAATGTGGCTAGATGTTATTCCAGTGGCAAGTGAGTGTTACGATGCTATGGAACACTATTGGCAAGATAACGAGGGAATCACGGAAGAAAAAGATAAACAAATTTACGTCTCCATTTAAGTGTAATCACGGAAAGGAAAAGGAACGCTAAAACTAACACTTTATTCAGTATGTTTAAAAGAAGGGGGAGGGTGAGACACACTTCACAGCTGTGAAATGAAAACACACCATGTGTAAATCAAAACATCATACAGGTGTGTATGCTGAGGTGCACCATGGAGGACATTTAATTTATCACACAGAACCTGCCATTCAATACAGTTAGCTTGTACAGAAAAAGAATGGGGTAGTAGTGTGAATAAAGACCTATAGTGGTAGTGCAATGGACTCACACATCTTACAACCAAGGGGTGAATGAGAACACTGCCCTTTGGTGTGAGTGAGATCACAAAGCCCTAGCAGGGAAAAGGACCAGACACAGCTAGCAATGCCCCTATTCAATTCAGCACACCCTGCAGAAGTGCTAGCATATCAAGTGCTGCAGGTGTGCAAGGGGATATAGCCTATAGAACCTTTTCCATTCAAAAAACCTGCATATGACATGCCTACCTAAATCACAGTCATCCACTACAGGGTGATGGGGAAAGAAGACCGTTTGCCCACCTTATGACCAGATACAGGAAAATGCCACGATATACATCGCATATCTGGTATGGGCAACATAGGTCATTCTTATTAGCAGTAACGCCTCCCCAACAACAGATAACCCTGTTACCATGCGGTGTGGAGACAGCCAACCCTAAATAGGCGTCTAGGTACTGCTCAACGCGTTTCTCAATAGATCATCAGGAGCGATGACGCGCATATATAGGTTAGCAATATCACACTACCACTGATGGTGTGGCGGCATTAGTGTGAGACGGCGGATCGCCATCCATCTATTTAAGTAGGAGGACACACCCCCACCCATGTTGCCCACACCAGTGTAAGCCATTCCGCTTGTAGAGGGGTGGACCTCGCCCAAAGTCAATCAACCAGCAGCGGATCGCATCACACATGATGAAGGCAGTGGGCGTCGGAGAGATAGTTCAGTACATAGAGGACACAAAATGACAAGGTGAAACTAAATAAACGACGTGGAATGAAAAAAAAGGGAGAAGTACAAAACACACATAGGCTAATGGTAAAAGAGGGTAAATTAATAAATCGAACTGGTACTATGGAGCTACAGCAACACAGTGTACAGATCAGTGGGATTATAGGTGCAAAAAATGCACCAGTCATAACAAAGTATTAGCACTAAATGCAATACCATATACTATGGAGCTGGTGATAGGGCACATATATTTATAGTGTGCCATAAAAACGCCATAGAAGTATATGCTTCTTCCAAGAACGGAAGGGGTTAGTGCACATCTGATATAAACAAAGGAAAGTGAATACTGGATACAGTAACCCTTACTAGATATAATAATAAATCACTACATACAATAGACAATATCATCTCCATAGCAAAAACAGACTAGGGATGCGCGATGTACTACATTGTCTAGTAGCTAAATATGGACCCTGGAGAACACAAAGGACTTAACCTAAACCCTTCCAGGGATCATTTAAGTAAAGCATGCATACGATATGTGCTCATTCAGACCCTTTGGTCGGACAGTTTGCAATTTAAAGGTCCATTGGCAGTGCTCCAGACTAAAAAAAAATACCTAGGAGCCATTGGCTCCTGAACTGAAAAATTTAGGAGCCAAATAAAATTTTTAGGCGCCAAATTTAAATACGCAAAAATACGGATCTGCAATACCATGGATACCGCCCGGCGTGTGTTCCGCAAATTGCTGGGCGTCCTGTTCAAAATGCCTATTCTTGTCTGCTGTTGCAGACATATATTGGTGGGGTTTTTTTTTTTTTTCTTTTTTTTTACTAATTATTGGCCTCCTTAGGGGCTAGAACTCTTGTCCTATTCACCCTAATAGATCTCTATCAGGATGAATAGGACTTTACACTCTCCCTGCTGCCCTGGGCTTTGTGCACAGGGAGCTTACCATGGGGCCAGGACTTCAGTATCGTCCTGGTTGCCATGGTAACCGATCGGAGCTCCGCGATTACATTGCTGGGCTCTGATCGGAACTGCCACTGAACCACCAATGAAAAGGGTGAGGGGGGGACCCTGTGACCACTGCCACCAATGATTATTATAGTTTTTTTTTTTTTTTGGGGGGGGGGGGCACTGAGCCACTAATGATTATTATACTGGTTGGGGTTTTTATTACTGGGGAGGGCGCACTGCGAGGGCGCACCAATGATGATAACTACGTTTAATACAACTACAGGAGGCGGGTGTCGGCGCAGGATCACATAGCCGGCACCTGACCTGTATTATAGGGAGCTGCAATCAGTGGTAGTTAACCCCTCAGATGCGGCACCCGCCTTCTGTAGTTGTATTAATCGTAGTTATCATCATTGGTGGCGCAGTGTGACCTCCCCAGTAATAAAAACCCCAACCAGTATAATGTGTGTGCCCCCATCAGACCTCAGATCAGCCCATTGTGCCCCCATCAGACCTCAGATCAGCCCACTGTGCCCCCATCATACCTCACATCAGCCCACTGTGCCCCCATCAGACCACAGGTCAGCCCACTGTGCCCCCATCAGACCACAGATCCGTCCCCTGTGCCCCCATCAGACCTCAGATCAGCCCACTGTGCCCCCATCAGACCACAGAGCAGCCCACTGTGCCCCCATCAGACCTAAGAGCAGCCCACTGTGCCCCCATCAGACCTCAGATCAGCAGAATGTGCCCCCATCAGACCTTAGGTCAGCCCACTCTGCGGCCATCAGAATAAAATAAAAAAATCTCTTACCTGTCCTGCGCCGCGGCTCCGCTCCGGGTCCGGCGCCCCTCTTCTTCTCTTCCCGGCGCTGCACTGTCACCTGACTGTACGCCGTCAGGACAGTGCAGTGCCGCCCGGAAAGACAGAGAAGCGCCGGACCCGGAGCGGAGCCGCGGCGCAGGACAGGTAAGAGATTTTTTTATTTTATCTGCTCCAATGTTCTCTGATACTAGGCTGCACTGTAGCGCAGCCTAGTATCAGTAAATGCGGTCGGGTCCAGGCGCAAATGGCGACAAGACTAAAAAGTCTTGTTGCCATTTGTAAAATCTAAGTCGCATTTGCGACCATTTTGGTCGCCATCTGGAGCCCTGATTGGGCCTCCTTTTGAAGCACTCGCTGATCCAAATCACCTCCTCTGGGAGATGGATGCACTAACTCAATACCCTGAAATTTGAGATCTGGGTGTCTCAAAGAAACTATGGCATAGGCGATCCTTAAGATTTCTACCCCTGCGATATGCCACCGCAGGGGTAGGTCCTACCAGATGTCCCACGTCAGGGTCCATTTCCAATATATTCCAGTGTCTCTGCAAGATCTGACATACTTGACTGTATGCAACATCAAAAGTCGTACAGAGTCTGTACGATCCTCTCTGATACGAAGATTTAACAAAGATTCCCATGGACTCCCCATGGCCACACCTCTGAGCTGGTGGAAGAGGCGGCGGTCGAAGAGGAAAATATTATGGCGCAAAATGAAATCTAGAAGGTGGATCGCAAACTCATTATGTGCTGAAAATGCCCTACCCCTTTCATCCAAGAAGTGACGTACGGCTTCACATCCACCTACGTGAGGGATGGAGCTATAAAGGGCCTCCACATCGAGACTAGCCAGAAATGTATTGGCTCCGATGTGGAGGCCATCAAGTTTGTTAACTACCTCCATGGAATCCCTCACGTAGGAGGGGAGGGCCAGGACAAATGGACGCAAAATGGAGTCAACATATTTGCTGACCTGTTGTGTAAGACTATTGTTCCCAGAGACAATAGGTCTCCCTTTTAAAGGGACCGCCTCCTTATGGATTTTGGGCAACGCGTAAAAACACGCTACCTGAGGGCAGGTGGGTAGCAAGGTATCCAAACTCAAACTCAGCCTTACTGATGAGGTGGGACTTGAGCGGGGGTGAGAATCTTTTTTAATTCAATCAGATGTTCAGTGGGATTCTGAGTCAATATCCCATAACATTTTATATCCTCCAATATTCTCATACACATCCCCTGGTATTGTTCTAGATCTAAGATAACAATATTGCCCCCCTTATCTGCTGGTTTGATCACGATCGAGGTGTCATTTTCGAGTGAGACCAAACCAGCTAGTTCATCTTCAGTCAGGTTATTGGTCCCTTGGCTTGGGATTGTCATTTTAGTCAATTCATCGGTCACTACTCTCAGAAAGACATCTAATGGGGATGCATCACTAACTGGAGGCATCAATTTAAATCTTGGTCGCATGGAAGTAAAGGGTCCTTCACCCGGGATCCTATCATTTTCACTCAAAAGTTCCATAAGATTACGGACATCAGACAGATCTTCTATATCAATGTCCAACTCAGTACATTGACGTTTGTCACGATGGGCAAAGAACTTTTTCCACTTCAAAGTATGTATGAAGAGGTGCACTCTGTACAAGCTAACTGTATTGAATGGCAGGTTCCATGTGATAAATTAAATGTCCTCCATGGTGTACCTCAGCATACACACCTGTATGATGTTTTGATTTACACATGGTGTGTTTTCATTTCACAGCGGTGATTGTGCATTAATAGGACATTTTCTTACTTCCTTATTGTGAAGTGTGTCCCCCCCTTCTTTTAAACATACTGAATAAAGTGTTCGTTTTAGCATCCCCTTTCCTTTCTGTGATTAAAGATAACGAGGGATCTGCAAATCCTCTGTTTGAATGGGATGCCTTTAAAGAGGACCTTTCATGGTTTTACATTATAGTAGGTAAATACCTTTACTTGCAGGGCACCCCCCACTGATGCTGCCACCCGCCCAGGTTTTTCAAAATAGCGCTCCTGCGCCCCGCTCTGCCCCCTGTATTTTCCGCGCTCAGTATGCTAATACTGAGCATCGGTACAGGGAGGAGGAGATGCCCGGGTTTCTCAATGGGCGTCTCCTTCGCCCTGGCTGTGCCGCGATCCAATCACATCGGAGAACGTCACAGCCAAGGAATTGAATGAATGTTGTGTGGATGGTTCGATATATGCTCTTTATTGTATTGCAAGGACAATGTCCCATTTTTCTGTGTGCGGTGACACTTGTAATCTCTATTATTGTGCCATTAATTCTGCACACTGATTACTACTAGCCTTACTGTAATCTGAAGAATGTAATTGTACTGTGCTGGAGTTTGCTGTACTTTTTCCATCCATGTTCATTGATAAAAGATATACTTAAAAAAAAAAAAAATTACCTTTTTAAAGAGAACCTGTCATCATGGAAATGCAATGTAAGCTGTGAGCAGCATGTTATAGAGCGGTAGGAGCTGAGTACATTGATATATAGCTTTGTGGGAAAAGATTCAGCACAACTTGTAATTTATACAGCTATCTCTGTATGCACGGTCATAATGGGAAGTCTGTCAATCACTGATAGGACTACCTCCTTAAAGGCTATGTAAACCTTTGCAGAGATTTTTTTTTTCACAATCGCATTTTACTCACTTTGGGCTAAAAATAATTTTTTAATTGGTCTTTCTAAAAATATTGAACCGTTCTGTCACAAAGGGTGAACTGTTTTTCTAGCTGTGTGAATGGTACTTTCACTTTGTGCCGGTCATCTAACAACCCTTATCTCTAAATTACTAAATGGTCATAAGAGACGTATTTAAGCCACATTCTTTAAGCTTTAATGAGTCTATATAAGGTCAGAGTTAAAGAGACCTGTCACCAAAAAATGCAGTACAATCTGACAGCACCATGTTGTAGAGCAGAAGAAGCTGAGCAGATTGATATAGCGTAGTTTTGTGGAAAAGATTCAGTAAAAACTATAATTTATACATTTACTTCTCTGCTTTTTTCTGCCTTCTGTGAGCAGCATCATTACAGAGACGAGGGGTTATCAGTGATTAAAAGCATTGTGTGTATAAGAGTCCATACAGAGATAGCTATCAGTCACTGGTAGCACCTCCTCCCTGTACTGATGGTTGTTCCCAGGGCTGCAAAAAAGCAGAGGTTTACATGTATAAATTACTAGCAGAAAGACCCGGCTTCGCCTGGGTATATTTCATCTATTTATTTAATGTTTCTGTGTGTCGTTGCAGAGAGAAAGTCAATGCAGCTGACAGAAATTGATTTTTACCTTCATTTTTTCAATCCCTATTGGCTGCGGAGTGGGAGGGGGTGTGGTTTAATGGGACACGGGGGGGGGGGTTAAGTCCTTCATTTCAGGGTGGCCTGAATTATAGGTTAATGCCATGGTAATTTGAGGAATCACAATGGGTAGCAGTGGAAGAAAACATTGCTTTGCACGGGTATATTTAATCTATTTCATTTAATGTTTCTATGTGTCGTTGCAGAGAGAAAGTCATCCTCCCTCCCATCCCTGCAGCTGACAGATGTTGATTTTTACCTTCAATTGTTCACTCTCCATTGGCTGCGGAGTGGGAGGGGTCATGGCCTGACTGAGTCGGGGGCGTGATGTTGCAAGACCTGGGGCGGGGTTTTAAGTCCTTCTTTTGATAGTGGCCAGAATTACAGGTCGATGCCATGGTAATTTATGAGGACACGCCATGGGTAACAGTGGAAGAAAACATTGCTTTGCACGGGTATATTTAATCTGTTTCATTTAATGTTTCTGTATGTTGTTGCAGAAAGAAATCCAACTTCCCTCCCACCCCTGCAGCTGACAGAAGTTGATTTTTACCTTCATTTTTTCAATCTCCGTTGGCTGCGGAGTGGGAGGGGGCGTGGCCTGACAGAGTCGGAGCGTGGTTTCGCGAGATCTGGGGCGGGGGTCAGAGTGGCATGAATTACAGGTCGATGACATGGTAATTTATGGGGACCCGCAATGGGTAGCAGTGGAAAAAACATCTTTTATTGGTACTGAATGGTCGTAGTCTAAAATTTGTCTATTTCATCTACGATTTTTGTGTGTCGTTGCAGAGAGAAATTCACCCTCCCACCCCTGCAGCTGACAGAAGTTTATTTTTCCCTTCATTCTTTCAATCCCTGTTGACTGCGGAGTGGGAGGGGGCATGACCTGACAGAGTTGGGGGTGTGGCTTAGCAAAGCGCTTCGCATAGGTGATTTAATCTATTTCATTTAATGTTTCTGTGTGTCGTTGCAGAATGGCTGCAGAGTGGGAGGGGGCGTGGTCTGACAGAGTTGGGGGCGTGGATTAGCAAGACGCTTCGCATGGGTGGATTTAATCTATTTTATTTAATGTTTGTGTGTGTTGTTGCAGAAAGAAAGTCAACCTCCCACCCATCCCTGCAGCTGACAGAAGTTGATTTTTACCTTTATTTTTTCAATCTCTGTTGGCTGCGGAGTGAAAGGGGGTGTGACCTGACAGAGTTGGGGGTGTGACTTAGTGAGACCTGGGGCGGAGTTTTAAGTACTTCTTTTAGGGTGGCCTGAATTAAAGGTCAATACCATGCTTATTTATGAGCCCACGCAATAGGCAGCAGTGGAGGAAAACATCTTTTATTACTACTGAACTGTAGTAACAGAAAAAAACATAAGTTATATTTATGGTAACCAGAATACCTTTAACTGTGTCAGTAAATAGAAATGGATGAGATCCTCAGCTGCTGATAATTATCTGGTTGTTATGGAAACCTGCCCTCCCTGTGTTTGCCTTTGCAGAGAATGGCAGTTGGAGTTTAAAACCAAAGCTCCCAGGCTAATATGGGCTAATGGAGATCATATTTTGGGAATATCTCAGGAACGGTATGTTCTAGAGAGATGAGACCTGGTCTAAAACCTTCCCGGACACCTGATGTACCTGTGTGCCGAATTTGGTGAAAATCAGTCCAGTAGTTTGGTCGCGCATAGAGAACAGACAGACAGACAGACAGACAGACAGAAACTCATTTTTATATTATTAAGAGATAACGTTTTACTGAATCTTTTACCACAAAAACTATATATCAATCTGCTCAGCTTCTCCTGCTCTATAACTTGGTCCTTTCAGGTTGCACTGCATTTTTTGATGACAGGTTCTCTTTAAAGAGCCATCAGCTTCCTGCCTGATGGAGCAGAGAGAATATATACATCCTAATAGTAGATAAACTCAAAGCTGTGTAAGGAAAATGGCTAATCATTTGAGAAAAAAAGATTTATAGCTCAAAACAATTACAATGCAATAATAAAAAATACATACATAGTACACAGCCTTTAACTTCAAAGCCTAGAATTAGCACAAATGTAATTACAAGTGCATCTCAATAAATTAGAACATCATCAAAAAGTTTTTTTTTCAGTAACGCAGTTCAAAAAGTGAAACACATATATTATATAGAGTCATTACAAACAGAGTGAACTGTTTATTTATGTTAATGTTGATGATTATGGCTTACAGCCATAATTAACCCAAAACACCTGCAAAGGCTTCCTAGGCCTTTAAAAAGGTCCCTTAGTCTGGTTCAGTAGGCGACACAATCATGGGGAAGACTGCTGACTTCACAGATGTCCAGAAGGCATTGACACACCCCACAAGGAGGGTTAGCCTCAAAAGGTCATTGCTAAGAAACTGTCTGTTCACAGAGTGCTGGATCAAAGCATATTAATGGAAAGTTGAGTTGAAGAAAGAAGGGTGGTAGAAAAAGGTGCAACAGGGAGAACCGCAGCCTTTATAGGCCTTTCCTAAATTTGGGGGAGATTCACAAGGAGTGGACTGCTGCTGGAGTCAGTGCTTCAAGAGCCACCACACACAGACGTATCCAAGACATGGGCTACAAGTGTCGCATTCCATGTGTCAAGCCACTCATGACCAATAGACAATGCCAGAAGTGTCTTACCTGGGCCAAGGAGAAAAAGAACTGGACTGTTGCTCAGTGGTCAAAGGTGTTGTTCTCAGATGAAAGTAAATTTTGCATTTCATTTGGAAATCGAGGTCCCAGAGTCTGGAGGAAGAGTGGAGAGGCACTCAATCCAAGCTGCTTGAGGTCTAGTGTGAAGTTTTCACAATCAATGATGGTTTGGGCAGCCATGTCATCTGCTGGTGTAGGTCCACTGTGTTTTATCAAGACCAAAGTCAGTGCAGCCGTCTACCAGGAAATTTTAGGGCAGTTCATGCTTCCCTCTGCCGACAAGCTGTTTGGAGATGGAATTTTTATTTTCCAGCAGGACTTGGCACCTGTCCACACTGCCAAAAGTACCAATATCTGGTTTAATAACCACAGTATCACTGTGCTTGGTTGGCCAGCAAACTCGAATGACCTTAACCCCATAGAGAATCTATGGGGTATTGTCAAGAGGAAGATGAGAGACAACAGACCCAACAATGCAGACGAGCTGAAGGCTGCTATTAAAGCAACCTGGGCTCCCATAACACCTCTGCAGTGCCACAGGCTGATCGCCTCTATGCCACACCGCATTGATGCAGTCATTCATGCAAAAGGAGCCCCAACCAAGTATTGAGTGCATTTACTGTACATACTTTTCATTTGTCCAACATTTCTGTGTTAAAAAAATATTACAGTTGGTCTAATATAATATTCTAATTTTCTGAGATAATGACTTTTGGGTTTTCCTTGGCTGTAAGCCAAATTCATCAACATTAACAGAAATAAAAACTTGAAAAAGTTCACTCTGTTTGTAATGACTCTATATAATGTATATGTTTCACTCTTTGAATTGAAAAAAAAAACACTTTTTGATTATATTCTAATTTATTGAGATGCACTTGTAAATGGATAAATTACAAGTTTTGCTGAATCTTTTCCCATAAAACTATATATCAATCTGCTCAGCACCTTCTGCTCTATAACATGCTGCTTGCAGCTCAAACACCATGTTCAATATGACAGGTTCATTTAAAAAAAAAAAAGACAACAAATATTGACTAAATGAACCATGCCTTTAATTCAAATAAGAAATTGATGTATAAACTTTAGATTTCATAGCAAGTAGCAACATAAATACATTTAAAAAATGATGATTAAAATGTATGTGCTACTGTTTGGTGGTATCTACTATGGTAGATGGGCAGAAACTTAAAGGGGTTATCCAAGTTATATTTATTGATGACCTATCCTCAGCTGGCATGGTGCGCGCCTCCTCTTCAAACCCACCGCCCCCCCCGCCGATCTGATATTGATTACCTATCCTGAGTATAGGAAAAAGCAATAACTGAGAGCAGCACCTGATACCTTTCAGACCATTAGTGGAATGCAACAGCCAAATCCGACCCTTAGATCCATCCAGGTCATCCATGTAGTATCCACAAAATCAGCAACGGCAGCATCTCCACAAAAACGTTACGTCCAAACTGCTTACCGGGACTGTGACACTATAAAGTGTCACAGCCCTGGAGTCTCCACTCTCCCGGAGAACAGAGACCTCGGGGAAGCCGGCAAGGGACCAATCAGCGCTCCGGCATGCTGGAGATCACAACCTTAAAACAGGCATGAAGATGCCCCCGGGGGTAAGTGAAAGTGAGCCCCAAAAGCCTCCGTTGCCCCCCCCCTTCTGTGCTTTGTATTGTGATGGCAGCGGCTCAGAATCGGAGCCGCTGCCATCTGCAGAATGCTGAGAGTGCTGGTACCGATTTCAGCTGTTTAACCCCATAGATGCTGCGGTCAGTAGCTGCCTGCAGCATCCATGGGGTTAAGAGGGAGGGAGCTCCCTCTCTCTGCCATCGGGCCGCCGCTGCTGCAGTGGCAGTGGCCCGATGGTTACCACGGCAACCAGACGCTTTACAAAAGCGTCCTGGCTGCCATGTACCTAAGGGTGATTAGACCCTCAGGGTCTGATCGGCCTTAATGTAGCACTGATACAGTGCATTGCAATAGATGACTATTGCAATGCACTGTATAGCAATCAAGCCCACTGGATCTTCAAGATCCAAATGGGTCTTGATAAATTTTAAAAAAATGTAACAAGAAAGTAAAAAAAAAAAGTGTAAAAAAGTAAAAAAAAATAAAGATTAAAAAAAAAGTTAAAAAAGCGCCCTTTTTCCCCAAATGAAGTAAAAAAAGTAAAAAGAAAAAGTACACATATTAAGTATCGCCGCGTCCGTATCGACCGGCTCTATAAAAGCATCACATGGTCCACCCCGCCAGGTGTACGCAAACATTTTTTTTTTAAAAAAAAAGCTATACCAAAACAGCCATTTTTTGTCAGCTTGCCTCACAAAAAGTGTAATAGCAAGTGATCAAAAAGGGATATTTACCCCAAAATGGTACCACTCAAACCGTCATCTCGTCCTGCAAAAAATGAGCCCCTATCTGAGACAATCGCCCAAAAAATAAAAAAAACTACATCTCTCTGACTATGGAGACACTAAAACATGATTTTTTTTTGTTTCAAAATGATATTATTGTGTAAAACTTAAATAAAAAAAAATAAGTATACATGTTAGGTATCGCCACGTCCGAAACAACCTGCTCTACAAAAATATCGCATGATCTCTCCCCTCAGGTGAACACCGTAAAAAATAAAAATTAAAACTGTCTAAAAAAAGCCATTTTTTGTCACATTTCATCACAAAAAATGTAATACCAAGCGATCAAAAAAGCGTATGCCCCCAAAAATAGTACCAATCTAACCATCATCTCATCCCGCAAAAAAATGAGCCCCTATCTGAGACAATCGTCCAAAAAATAAAAAACGACAGCTCTCTGACTATGGAGACACTAAAACATGATTTTTTTTGTGCTTCAAAAATATTGTGTAAAACTTAAATAAATAAAAAAAAGTACACATATTAGATATTGCCGCATCCGTAATGACCTGCTCTATAAAAATATCACACGATCTAACCTGTCAGATGAATGTTGTAAATAACAAAAAATAAAAACAATGCCAAAACTGCTAGTTTTTGTTACCTTGCCTCACAAAAAGTGTAATATAAAGCTACCAAAAATCGTATGTACCCTAAAATAGTACTAACAAAACTGCCAACTTATCCCGTAGTTTCCAAAATGGGGTCAGTTTTTTGGAATTTCCTACTCTAGGGGTGCATCAAATGTGACATGGCAACTTAAAATTTTTCCAGTGAAATCTGCCCTGGCGTTCCTTTCCTTCTGCGCCCTGCCGTGTGCCTGTACAGCAGTTTACGATCACAAATGGGGCATTTCTGTAAACTACAGAATCAGGGTAATAATTATTGAGTTTTGTTTGGCAGTTAACCCTTGCTTTATTCTCGGAATAAAATGATTTATATGGAACATCTGCCAAAAAAGTGAAATTCGGACATTTTGGCTACATTTTCCTTTAATTCTTGTGGAACACCTAAAGGGTTAATAACGTTGAATATCTTGAGGGGTGTAGTTTCTAAAATGGGGTCATTTTTGGGTGGTTTCTATGATGGAAGCCTCACAAAGTGACTTCAGACCGGAAATGGTCCTTAAAAAGTGGGTTTTGGAAATTTTGTGAAAAATTTCAAGTTTTGCTTCTAAATTTCTAAGCCTTCTAACGTCCCAAAAAAATAAAATGTAATTTTCAAAATGATCCAAACCTGAAGTAGACACATAGGGAATGTAAAGTAATAACTATTTTTGGAGGTATTACTATGTATTTTAAAAGTAGAGAAATTGACATTTGGAAATTAGCAAAGTTTTTGGTAAATTTTTTATTTTTTTTTTTTAAGAGAAAAAAAAGAATGAAATATTTTGACTCAAATTTGCCACTGTCATGATGTACAATAAGTGACGAGAAAACAATCTCAGAATGGCCAGGATAAGTAAAAGCGTTTTAAAGTTATCACCACATAAAGTGAGACATGTCAAATTTGCTAAAAATGGCCTGGTCCTTAAGGCCAAAACAACCTGTCACGTCAAGGGGTTAAGTTATATTTGCTACATACAGTATAATTAGCTTGTAAACAGTGTGACTCCACAAATATTAACCCTTTGCTACCGTACAAGTAGGGCGCTGGAGCGGTGGAAAAACATGGCGCCCACTCGAGAGTGAGATCATGGCATCTAAAGGGTGAAGAACCCTGCAGCTCATGCTTCCTGGCTTCTTACTGGCATCCTCTGCCGCCAATGATGATTTTGGTAATTGATTTTAATGCATTGTGTCTGACAGTACTGTCCACATAGAGGTCATGTCCATAAGACCAGGCAAATCATCTCCACGTGATGTTTCCTCTATTCAAATACAGTGCACTTGCATTATACTCACCAACAGTGCATTTGTAGATTGCAGGTGTAGTGTATTTAAATGGCTGAGCCATTACAGGAGGTAAATTTTCTTGGTCACATGACCATCCATCAGCAGACATTTTATGGACAAGACCTCTGTATTGACAGGACAGAAGAACTGGCCATCAAGGGACCATACCATATGAAATATACAAAATAGGGCAGAATTTCATGAAAGGCTATATTAGTAAGTGTCATATTATATTGGAAAATGGACAACTCCTTTAATCATTATAGAAAACTATACTAAAATTCAACTTTGAATTGAATGCAGAGGTGAACTGTTCTTTGACTGGTGATACATTTTATTGTCCCAAGCAGTAAATCAAGAAACTGTTCTGCATGAACAGCCTTAATTTAAAAATTACTCATGGATTTAATGTTGCTAGAATTGTATATTATTTCTTATAAAGACGCAATATGGTTCTCTTCTGGTGCAAGAACAAGTTGGTGCTCTACTTTCTTCGTGCATAATCCAGAAGGTCAGCCAACTGTTACATTAACATCTCTAAAATCCTCTGATCTATATCATTAACAGAGGTTGGAGATACCTTGAAAGTAGCTATTTTATAATTTTAAGTTTAATAAGGAGAAAATGACTGCCTGACTTTAAAGCCACCATGTCAGGTTTTGTTTGCTGCCCTAACTGAGGGACAAATGTGTTTTTATCATAAAACGAATTCCAGTAGGCCCAAAGCTGAATTATTGCTTAGTGAAGAATTTTAATTTGTTAAAATTAGAGATGAGCGAGCATACTCGTCCGAGCTTGGTGCTCGTTCGAGTATTAGGGTATTCGTAAGTGCTCGCTGCTCGGACGAGTATCTCGCCATGCTGGAGGAAATGGCAACTTCCGCATCGTGCATTTTTGGCGCCTATAAACTGAGCCAATCACAAGCCAGGAGACTCTGCGGCACACCCAGCATCACGTGGGGCCCTTACATGTCGATAGCAGGGGTTGGCTGGCCTGATCAGGTGACCCTGGAATATACTAGTGACTGGCCGTTCTCGGCTCAGATACTGTCTGGATGTCGTTAGGGATAGAGCTGCTGCGTTTCATGGACAGTGTTAAGGCCTGCATTTAGCTCTGTTAGGCAGGAATCACCCACAAAGAACCCAACAGCCCTTCTAAGGGCTACAAGAATTTTTTTTTGTCTCCTGGCTTGGCTGGCTGGCACTAGTAGTGCAGCTATCGCCATATATAACCCCCTTTTTTTTTATTGTTATATCTCAGTGATACAAATCCATTTCACACAGCTGCGTGGAACCATTCTGTGTGTCACAGTTCAGTACACTCACTACAATCCGTATTTTCTGTCCAGGTGACACTTTCTGTACGTCACTTAATACAACCAGGTCTTTTGCTTCCACGTATATAGCTTGATCCCAAAAATCTCGGTGCGACATTTGTCTGGGTCGCAGTCAAAATAGCCACCGTCAGCAGGGTGTCAGTTAGCTCTACGATAGTTTCTGCACGTCACGTTCCCAAAAAAACAAAACTAAAAAAAAAAAAATATTAAAAAAATAGTTTTTTTGTTGTTTTAGCTCAGTGATACAAATCCATTTCACACAGCTGCGTGGAACCATTCTGTGTGTCACAGTTCAGTACACTCACTACAATCCGTATTTTCTGTCCAGGTGACACTTTCTGTACGTCACTTAATTAAACCAGACTGAACAAGTTTGTGGGTTTCAGTACACCAGGCCCGTTTATTTATTTTTTTTATATCATACACTTATATGCAGAAAATGTTGAACCCCAGGGCTAAGGGTCGAGGACGAGGGCGTGGGCGTGGGCATTCAATTACTGCAGGGGGCAGAGGCCGTGGTCCTGGGTAGGGTGAGATAGTACCTGCTGATGAGGGAGCTGTGGAACGCCGCAGAGCTACACTCCCTAGTCTCAACTTACAGGGACACGTGGTAGAGGACTGTTGAAACCACAACAGTGTTAACAGCTGATCTCGTGGATCGCGGACAATGCTTCAAGTAATTTGTCCACCAGTCAGTCTTCCACGCAGTCCACCCATGTTACCCAAGGGAGCACTCCTCTGGCTCCTCCACCTCCACCTCCTATCCCCCAGTCTGCCCCCTCCCAGGAAAATTTGGAATGCGATCCGGCATACTCTCAGGAACTGTTTTCTGGACCCTTCCCAGAGTCACAAACCACTTCTCAGGTTGCTGCTGACCTCGTTCCCGATGCCCAAGTTTTTCAACTGTCGCAGTCTGTGGGTGATGATGATGATCATGATGACAATGTTGAGTTAGTGGAAGAAGTTTGTAAAGAGGTGCCGGACGATGAGGAGACACGGTTGTCAGACAGTGGTGAAGTTGTTGTCAGGGGAGGAATTCCGAGGGGGGAGCAGACTGAGGAATCTGAGGATGATGAGGTGACTGACCCAAGCTGGGTTAATATGCCGAGTGAAGACAGTGCTTCTGAGGCGGAGGCGAGTGCTGCACCAGAACAGGTTGTAAGAGGCAGTGGTGTGGCCAGAGGGAGAAGCAGGGCCAGAGCTGGTGCATCAGCAGCAACTGTTTCACGTAGTGAAGCTCCCGTGGCGAGGCCTAGATGTTCGCAAGTCTGGAGGTTCTTTAAAGAAAGTGAGGATGA
>ONZH01013611.1:0-32516 GCA_900303285.1 Rhinella marina
CAGAAAGTATAAACCGCAGTGAATCCTGGGAGATGAAGGAATAGATAGAGGAGAGATAATTACCACAGCCGCAACAGCTGAGGGAAAGAGGTGTGGTAAACAGCAACCAAACCAAGGGAAAAGCATGTCAAATTATGTCACTTTTGAAAGCCGCGCAGAACGTCTGGTACCAGACTCAAGCCCACTCGTGACATTACCCCCCCCCCTTTTACGGGTGACCTCCGGGCACCCAGGACCAACTTTATCAGGATGACACGTGTGAAAGGCTTTCACCAAACGACTGGCATTCACGTCAGATGCCAGTACCCATGACCTCTCCTCAGGACCATAACCCTTCCAATGAACAAGATATTGAAGAGATCCACACGGAGAACTCGAGAATCAATTATCTTGACAATCTGGAATTCCAAATTACCATCCACCAAGACGCGGGTGGCAAGGGAGATGGCTCCAGAGGTTCAACATCTCTCTCTCTTTTTTTTTTTTTTTTTTTTTTTTTTTAATCAAGTAAAATTTTTATTGAAATTGAAAATATTTCCCCCCCCTTCCTCTCATTGAAGAAAAAGGGAGGAGCAACAGCGTATACATGGTAATACAGAAAGTGCATCAATGGTACAAAATATAAGAAATACAGGAAATGTACTTTTAAAACATACAATAAAACAATGTGCATTATTGTTATTATGTGTTACAGTTTGAAACCCCCCAACCCTACCCAATCCAAACTCACCCAAACCTGTTACTCCCCCCTATATTTACTACTACCCCATCCTTCCAAACCCCCCAGAGAATCCAGCACACCCAGTATACACACGCGAGGGTCCATTGGCAGCCTGATCTTAGTTATCTGTGTTATCAGTGAAACAATGTAATTCCAGATTCCAGAAAGCCCAGGGCATTCCCACATCATATGCAGCAAGGAGGCTCCCTCTCTCCCACATCTGGGACAACAGGAGTCTGTTCTGAGACCTATCCGATGGAGAAACTCCAGGGTTCTATGTACTCTGTGTATCAGGTATAGTTGTGAGGTTCTCTGAGCTTCACTAAGGGTTACCATGGGCGTTAAGGCTAAAATCTCCCCCCATTGCTCCTTGGAAATGGCTCCGACCTCCCGCTCCCACTTATCCTTTACAGGTAAGCACCCTTGAGGTAAAGACCAGTTCAGCAGGTGTCTATAAAGCATAGAGATCAGACCCTTAGAACCCCCTGGCTTGAGTAATTGTTGACATAGACATGGAAAATCAGCAATTGGCGACGACCCTGAGAACTGTGCCTGAAAGGCATGCCTAAATTGTAAAAATTGGTAAAACCAGCTATGAGGTAACTGGAACTCTGACTGCAATTGATCGAATGATTTAAACACTCCTTTAGAATGGACCTGGTGAAGAAAGTGTACACCTTTCCTCTCCCAAGGAGTGAAACCTTCCAACCTGAAAATTTCTGGCAAATCTGGATTGTGCCATAAGGGTGTATTCTCATAGATTCCCTGGACCCCGTTTAACTCCTTATACTTGGCCCAGGTTTTGGCAATTAAAGTCAACGTGGGATATGCCCTGAACTTTTGTTGTAGTCCCCCCAAGTCAGCTATTACTATGGGTACCCTACTGTTAATTATATACGACACTATTTGCGCTGAATGATTCATCCCAACGCAGTGGCCCCACCCCTTTAAGTGCTGTAGCTGTGCAGCTAGGAAATATAACCAGGGGTTCGGGATAGCTAGTCCTCCATCTTCCTTTCCCCTTTGTAAAGTGTCCAGACTTATTCTAGGCTGCTTTTTCTTCCAAATTAGGGCCCTAAATATACCTTGAATTTTGTAAAATATTCGCCGTGGCAACCAAACCGGGGAGTTATGCAGAACATATAGCAATTGGGGCAATAAAATCATTTTGAGGAGATTACTCCTGCCAATGACCGACAATGGCAGTTTGCACCAAATGTTTGTTTTATCAATGAACCTTTGCAACAGCGGAAGGACGTTATTCTTTGAATAGTCTGAGACCACAGGTGTAACCTCAATGCCCAAATATTTAAAGCTCTGCCGCACCTGAAGTGGAAGACATAGGTTAACCAAATCCGCCGGTACAGGGTCTAGAGGCATGATCACCGACTTATCCCAATTAATATGCAGGCCAGCGTATCTGCCGAACTCAGAAATAATATGCATAATAGGAGCTATAGATCTCTCCAAGTCACCAGTGTATAGGAGCATGTCGTCTGCATATAGTGATACTCTTTCCTCCCTTTGCCCCAAAGGGAATCCTTTCCAGCCCGGAGAAGAGCACAAGAGACATGCCAGCGGTTCAATTGCCACGGCGAACAGTAAGGGCGACAGAGGGCACCCTTGTCTAGTGCCCCTATGTAAAGAAAATGAGGCAGACAGCAGCCCATTAGCCCTGATTCTAGCCGTAGGCCTAAAGTACAAAAGTTGGACCCACTCCAAGAAGCCCGTCCCGAATCCCATGGCTCTCATGACCTCCCACAGATACTCCCACTCTACACAGTCGAAGGCTTTGGCCGCATCAAGTGAGATTATGGCTTTGCAGCCACCCGTATCCATGGATCTCTGCATGTTTAAGAAAAGTCTCCTAAGATTTTGGGAGGTGCTTTTACCGGGCATAAAGCCAGATTGATCTTCGTGGATTATTGAGGAGATTACTTTGTTTAATCGATTAGCTAGCACTTTAGCCAGGATTTTAATATCAGTGGACAACAGGGAAATGGGTCTGTAAGATCCTACAAGGCACGGATATTTGCCTGGCTTCGGGAGGACCACTACCACTGCTTCCCTCATAGACTGGGGCAGCCTACCCGATTGTTTAGACTCCTGGAATGTCCTCAATAGCTGAGGGAACAAAATGTCCTGATATTTTTTATAGAATTCGATCGGGAGACCGTCGAACCCCGGGGCCTTCTCATTGGGGAATGCTCCTAAGGCAACATCTCTCTTTAACAAAGATCTGTGAAACACATTATGGATTTTCAGGGCCTGAGGAAATTCAGAACGAAATGCTACAGGATTAATAATGGCCATGATCTTATATAGGCCAATAAATCTTGGACCCAACTTCCAAGAAGGAACTTTCAACTTAATGTTCCTAGTAGACAGCCACACAGAATCACCCACACTTAGGTCCGGACCAGCCACACGTTTGTACTTGTTACCCATATTTATCAAGTTATTTTGAAATTTTCGCCATATAGAAGACAATGATGACGAAAAACGTTCTTCCTCAGGAATACCAGAAGTATCAGAACCAGAAAATGTGCCAAACTGCTGGTGAAAGCCATATGCACCAAAAAATGGTGACTTACCAGTGGAGTCCTGTCTGCGATTATTTAATGGCAAACACAGAAATCCTCTTATCCAAAAAACTCAGCGACAATCCATGCATACAGACAAACTGAGCATCAATCAAGTTCACCCCTGCCCAACTGTCAATAAACACCTCAATTTTCACAACCTTTGACTCTAGCGCCACCTCGGCAGTCAGGAGAAAACGGGTACTACAGGATGAAGACAAATGCACATTTTCCGTCTCCCTACCCACCCCACCAAGAGTGAGATGAGAATTCAACGCCCCTTTTCTTTTCTCTCTTTTAGAGATTGAATTCATGGACATACATTGATAAAGTGTCCTTTCTGACCACAGAAAAAACACACACCCTTTTTATTACCAAAATGTTTACGAGTGGAAACAGGAGTGGCTCCCCCTAATTGCATAGGTTCATCCCCTGACATCAGGAATGTATGAAAAGACCACGGCACTCAGGTTAAAGATAAGTTTTCGTAGGTATTTATTTATCCATCCATAATTAATGGTGCATCCTCCATGTGCCCTGGACGCTGGACGCCGTGCAGGCCGTGAACAAGGTCTGAGTTGCAGACCGAAACGTTGGCCTATGGCTATGCACCATTAATTATGGATGGATAAATAAATACCTACGAAAACTTATCTTTAACCTGAGTGCCGTGATCTTTTCATACATTCCTGATATTAACCTTACCACTGAGCACCAATATCAAAAATAAGAGGAGTGCCGACCAACTCTTGATCAACCATCCCCTGACATCAACCTAGGGGAATATTCACCCAAAGTGTCATAGGAAGACAGTACACTATGTGATAGTACGTTCTGAGAGCGGGGGCCCCTAGATCGCTCTCTCAGGCGCCTATCCATGCGCAAATCAAGAGACATAGCGGCTTCCAAAGACACAGGGGTTTCCTGAAAGGCCAAAGCGTCCTTCAGCCTTTCAAATATACCTTGACAGAATTGGCTACGTAAAGCCGGATCGTTCCATTCAGTATTGGTCGCCCACCTCCGAAACTCAGAGCAATAAATTTCAACCGGCCGCTCACCCTGACAACGGTCACGTATCTGGGTCTCAGCCAGGGAGATACGATCCGGGTCATCATAGATAATCCCTAAAGCCTTGAAAAATTCATCTACTGACCGTAGGGACTGTGATCCGGTCAGCAAAGAAAAGGGGCCATGACTGCGCATCCCCTTTAAGCAGTGAGATGACCACACCAACCCTTTGCTCCTCATTACCAGAAGAATGTGGACGCAGTCTGAAATACAATTTGCAAGCCTCCCTAAATAGAACAAAATTATCACGTCCCCCAGAAAATCTATCCGGGAGGGGGACCTTAGGCTCCAAACAGGCCTGACACTCAGCACCCCCAGAACCACCAGCCTGTGGTCTCTGAATCTGGTTGCGGATGTCAGCCACCTCCAAACTAAGTCCCTGCAGCCATTCAGCAAGTGCAGCAATAGCATCCATGTCAGCACAAAAATTACATAAATTATTGTTTTGGCGGTTTATAATGTATCGCTCTGGTGTGGAGGGAATAGCCCCACCGAGCGTACGAGGGAAGGGAAAAGACCAAAACCAGGGAAACGGTCAACTCCTGCAGGGAACCCTGAGACTAGGCCCTGACTGACAACCAGTATGAACAAGCCTTTGTTGTAGGAGAGTTCATACACAGGAATCTAATAATAAATTCACCCTAAAGAACCCTGCAGCTAGTGACACATGAAAGAGTCAACCCGTTCCTCCAAGAGTAAGGACGAATAGGAGACTCCAGAAGGAAAACCACAAAAGGGAAAATGTCACTTATCTTAAAGCAGATATCGCAGCAACCGGATCTCAGCCGAGATCCACACCACACACTACAAAGTAGGCAGAAAGTATAAACCGCAGTGAATCCTGGGAGATGAAGGAATAAATAGAGGAGAGATAATTACCACAGTCACAACAGCTGAGGGGAAGAGGTGTGGTAAACAGCAACCAAACCAAGGGAAAAGCATGTCAAATTATGTCACTTTTGAAAGCCGCGCAGAACGTCTGATACCAGACGCAAGCCCACTCGTGACATCTATAAAGGGCTGATCTGAGGTAGGAAAAAGCTGATGGGGGTCTAAAAAGGGCTGATGGGGGTCTATAAAGGGCTGATCTGAGGTCTGAAAGGGCTGATGGCGGTCTGAAAGGGCTGATCTGAGGTCTGATAGGGGTCTGACATGGAGGGCTGATTTGATGTCCTGATATTTATCGGGGGTCTGATATGAGGATCTGATGAAAAATATATTTTTTTTTCCTACTCTAAAATCTGGGGTGCGTCTTATCATCGGGTACGCCTTATAAAGCGAAAAATATGGTATATATTTTTTTCACCATATTCTGACCCCTCTAACTTTTTTGCAGTTATGCTTACAGAGCTTTATGAGAGCTTATTTTTTGCAGAGCGATCTGTACTTCAGTAATAACATTTAGAGGTGAAGTGACAAAAAAATGGCAAATTGGCGTATTTATTTTTATTCCATTATGCCATTCGCTGTATAGGATTAATATTGTTATATTTTAATAGTACTGGCACTTTCACGTGCCAATGCCCATGATGTTTATTTTTTAATTGGTATTTTGTTTTTGGGGAAAGGGGGTGATTTGAACTTTTATATTTTTTATTGTGTTTATATCTTTAAAAAACTTTTTTCACTTTTTTTTCTCACTTTTTTTTAAAAAGTCACCTTGGGTGACTATTACAGGCAGTTATTAGACTGCCCATTGTGTACTTTGATGGCTATATAGCCATCATTGAATACTTCATTTTAAATAAAACAATAGTGATGCCAACTAGTAGCCTGTATTGGTACAGTATATTCCGCTAATTGCTGCTGAAGCCTGAATGAGGCTTCAAGCTATCAATATGTAACAGGTTCCCCGATCTCAGCCAGGGAACATTGTTACAGGAGTGGGAACATGCGGCTCCTTCTTCCGGACTGCCCAGATGTCTTATGGCTGATCGCATACACATGCCGTGGGTCTCTGTTGTTTGAAACCTATTGGCTACGGCAATGTTCACAGACACAACTTCCATTGTACATGTACGTTCAGGTTGCAAAGGGTTTGAAGAGCTTAAAAGAGAAGGGAGATATATAGAGAGAGAAATGATAAAAAAATAAAGAGGAAGACAAGTGAGAAAAAAAAATTAGTTCTTGAAGACCTTGGGATTTCATACACAAATTTTCAGCCCAATTGTTTCCATTAGGGTCGAATTTACTGTATTTGTACCTGAATTCATTGACATCTATAATTGCCCGTCAGGGGCCGTAGATAATACATGTTTAATCAGATGAAATGGACAGCACAGCAGACAAAGATAAATCTATCTTTACCCTCTTTTCTATCTTACTGAAATTAGTGTTTCATTGCGATGAGCATGCGGATTTTGTTCTACAAATTCATATGGTCAAGAATGATTCAAGACTGAATGCATATTACACCATGGTAAGAAAGTTTTTACATATTCTATATTGCATTTTATAAGTCACACTGTCTAGGGCTACAGCTATTATTCATGCATAATATATAAATTAGGGATTATTTTAGCCATTTTTATTTTCAATTAATATTGCGTTGGTATTGCACAAACCAATTAAATCTTATTGAGCTTTAAATGATGAGAATTCTCCTGTTCTTATGTATTAACACTGCATGAGTTGACATTTCGATAACCTGTAAAGTATTAGTCTTGCCACTTGAGTAAATTCTTAATTTTAATTATGCAAAGCAAATAACAATACCGCTACTTGGTCCTCAGGTATGATTTGTGACAAATTGAGTGAAAGGAATGAATCTCTGGAACTAATGCATTTATATACCTATACAGCAGTATATGTGCCTTATTTCAACACTGGTAGAAATGGTACTACTGTAACAATGTATCAATATGATTATTTGAATGACACACATTTAATACCAATAGATAATAACTATCATAGGACAGCTAACACATATTTTTCGCCTAATGACAAGGAATGTCATGCACACATCTATGTTTGATTTGGAGGCGAAAAGTGACATGCAGCATATGAAAAAGTTTTAATATCTGTCATTTTTAATTTGTATAGAAAGGTCTTAATTTGTCTATCTTGTTGTTAAGTTCATTAAAAAACAAAACAATTCAATTCAATCAAGCAATTCTTTTCTTTAACCCCTTCAGTACCAAGCCATTTTTCACCTTAAGAACCACGCTAAAATTTAGAAATTTTACATGTGTCACTTTATGTGGTAATAACATTGGAACCCTTTTACTTATCCAAGTCATTCTGAGAATGTTTTCTTGTGACACATTGCATTTCATGATGATTGTAAATTTAAATCAAATCACCTTTATTTATTTTAAAAAAATTCAAAATGTACAGAAAATGTGGAAAAATTGGCAGTTTTCAAATTATGAATTTCTCTTTTGATTGCTCTTTTAAGGTAGATAGTGATACTTTATAAATAGTTATTACTTTACATTTCCCATATGTCTACTTTATGTTGGGATCATTTTATAAATTTCATTTAATTTTTTTAGGACATTAGAAGGCTTAGAATTTTAGAAGCAATTCTTAAAATTTAAAAAAAAAATTCCAAAGGGGTTAAATAACACCTACCAACAGCATCAACTGTAATAAACCACATATACTGCCTACGTGGTTGACCCTGCTGATTAAAATTATACCTTTCTGTTCTGACTTTCCTGAGAAAAAGAACTTATATTATTTATGAAAATGAGAGGTTCGGTGGTCAGCACTGGAAAACTCAGGAGCTTATGTGCACCAAGTGGCTAGGCCCCTCAGTGTACTGAAGTCCTTATGTATTTGCACAAAAATAACATTCTTTTGCGGAGCGGAGCCTGCGCCGGAGGAAGATGGTGGTGTGAAGCGCTGCTCCGCTACTAGCTACACCCTTATAGCGTGTTTTACTCAGCCTGTCAGACTCAACATGGTCAAAATCGGCGGATCCAAGACCACTGACCCCCTCGGGACCCGGCAGAAACACCATCCAGGCCAGGAAGATGGAGAATTTCATCAAGAAGGCGGCCTCTATTTACATTGCCCGTGAAACCAAGATGGCACCTGGAACGCTGCGAACCCCAAGTCTCAAACATCAAGCAGCTGAGGGAGGTGAGCGAGGGCCCCAAAATTCCTTAGGCCCCAAAAGTCTCCCGATTTCAAGGACTTTCTTAAGAGAAGCATTGGCTGAAGCATTGGGGCCCCTCAGCATAGATATATCAACTATTAAAGAAGATGTACGTCATATAGAGAGAAGAGTTGAAGCGTTAGAGGAAGCTCAGGCAGCAGCCATATCGCATCAAAATGCAGTGTCTTCAAGCATATCCTCATGTCAGTCTCACCTGAATGCTCTCTATACTGCACTAGAGGATCAAGAAAATCGAGGCAGGATAATAACCTAAGATTTAGAGGCATCCCTGAGTCTGTAGCTCCAACCGACATACCTGAAACAGTAGTTCAGATCTGCCTGTCCTTGCTAGAGCCTGACACAGCCCATGAAGTCCTGATTGAGAGGGCACTTTGCCCAAAACCGCAACCTGGAGAGCCCTCAAGGGACATCATCTGCAAATTTCTGCATTACCCTGTTAAAGAGGCAATCCTTAACTGTGCAAGAAACACTCCTTCCTTAATGTGGAAAGAGCATAACATCACCATATTCCAGGACCTAGCCCAATCTACATTGAGAAAATGTAGCATCTTGAAACCACTTACAGACTGGCTAAGCAACCATAAGATCCTGTACAGGTGGAGCTTTCCCTTTTGCCTATCCTTTCTCCACGAAGGCCGTCGCCTCACAGTATCCTCCTTCACAGACCTGGATAAGGTTTATGACCACCTCAACATAGATCCACTGCATATTGAAAACTGGGAGACTGTTCAAGGCCTAGCCAAGCAACCAGATCTTCCCACAATTACCCCTTGGGAGACTCCACGACTTCCAAAACAACAAAGGGGCAAAAGCGCAAACATGTCTTCAACCCCGAGGAGATTATCGCTTGAAGATAAGTGAAGATGACAAGAACTGCTCCTCGGTCCAACAGGATCTCCTTCACCTGTATTAAAATGCTCACTCAACCAGAGGGTCTCTTTATCAATCTTCTCTCTAGGCCCGTAGGTCCTAATCCACCATAGGCGTTGTATACCCCTTTCTCTCTTTGAGCATTTTCATTTTACTTTTCCCTTCTTTTTGTTTCATCTTCCTTTACCTTTTATTTTATTTTTAAATAGGAGAGTTAGGGATTTCTAATCAGAATTACTTGTGTCTGTCCTCTGCTTCTCTTAGGGTGCTACACAACGGTATTCACCTTTCCCCCTATCTAACAAATCTATACATATTACAGGCTAGATGCATATCTATCCTCATTCATGTTTTTCTGTTTGGTTTACTTATTATGTTCACTTTTGGTTTCAATTTCACAAGTACCGCTACATCTTCTGGCCTTCTGGATGTGGGAGGAATAGCTTTTCTTGGAATCGTGTTGCTTCACCCAGGGAGGCTGAGTATCAACAGTCCTTATATGCTAATAGCAATTATCTTGAACACCCCAATGTAAAAAATGGCTGACATATGTGTGGCTTCTTTTAATGTCAGAGGTTTTCATTCTCCCTCAAAAAGATGCCAGATATTCTCCTACCTCAAATCTGAAAAATTCTCCGTCCTGATGCTTCAGGAGACACATTTTAAATCTAATAAGTATCCTAATCTCTCTCACTCCATATTTCCACAATGGTATCACTGCGGATCTGACTCTTCGGCCTCCATGGGTGTTAGCATCGGGATACAAAAAGACCTTCCATTTACATATGCCTCTCACATTCAGGACGTGGAAAGTAGGTATATTTTACTTAAGGGAACAATTGCTAACCAGATATATACTTTTGTGAATGTTTATGCTCCTAATGTTAATCAGATATCCTGGCTTGATGGAATTCTCGCATTGGTAGAATCTTTTAAGGAAGGTGTGGTGGTGTTTGGAGGAGAGCTGAATCTGACTTTGGAACCTTTTTTAGACTCCACCTCAAAGAAATCTGCGATCTCTACCAAAGCTCTCAGACACTTAAAGAAGGCTTTACAACACCTATCCTTATATGATGTTTGGAGATTGCTAAATTCCTCCACCCGCGACTACACCTTCTATTCGATGGTACATGGCTCCTATCAGAGACTTGACTACCTAT
This sequence comes from Rhinella marina, assembly GCA_900303285.1. Taxonomy (NCBI): domain Eukaryota; kingdom Metazoa; phylum Chordata; class Amphibia; order Anura; family Bufonidae; genus Rhinella; species Rhinella marina. The sequence continues at coordinate 10,525 of ONZH01013611.1, forward strand.
TCATATCTGAAGAACACTTACAATTAAGTAGACGTGCTTATATTGGTACCATGCACCTGTCTGACCATTCTCCTGTGTTCCTCACTATTTTAGTACCATCTCTCAAACCCAGGGCATTCAGATGGAGACTTAATGAACAACTTATCTCCCCTGGAGAACCTTTGCAACGTTCCCAAAAGCTACTTGAGGAATTTTTCGCTCTCAACTCCCTCCAAGAGACCTCGCCTCATACCCTGTGGGACACCCACAAAGCCTCTATGAGAGGTCAGTTTATTTGTATGGGTGCCCGTCTTAAAAAAGAGAGAAAGGCATATATAGACAAACTTCTTTCCCAGATTAGCCACCTTAAATCTCTCCATAAACAATCTTTGCTAGATACACATCTTAAGAAACTATCAGACCTCCGTGCTAAGGTGAAGAATTTACTGAACACTACCTCAGCTAAGTTTTATCTCCATTTTCAATTCTAATATTATGCTTACGGAGACAAGGCATCAAAATTTATGATGCAACGTATAAAACAGGGGAAATCTCACAATTGTATTCATAAAGTGGTGGTCCCTGGTGGGGGAGAGGTTTTTAATACCTCGGCTATAGCAGAACAATTTCAAAAATACTATCACTCACTATACAATCTGCGAGATACGTAGTTAACTGCTGGAGCCCCCCTCCCTCACTGGAGACCATAACTTCTTTCCTCAACTCGTTATCTTTACCCACCTTGTCAGTCTCTCAAACACAACAACTAGCTAGTCCTTTTACTATAGATGAACTAGAAACTGCCATCAAACAGCTTCCCAAAGGAAAGAGCCCAGGTCCCGATGGGTTTCCGACTTTATATTATTGCACGTTTCACTCAATCTTAGCTCCCCATTTACTTTCTATTTGCAATAGCTCCCTGTCTGGTGTCCCCTTGTCGACTGACATGACAAGAGCTCATATTTCTCTGATCCCCAAAGAAGGGAAAGATGACACTCATTGTGCTAATTATAGGCTAATATCTCTATTGAACTTAGATTTGAAGTTTCTGGCTAAAATGTTAGCTTCACGTCTATCAAGCCTTCTCCCCAACATGGTTCATAAAGACAAAGTAGGATTTATACGAGGCAGAGAGGGCAGAGACAACACTACCAGAGTCCTCAACGCTATTTACCATTCTAAAAAACATAAACAGCCCCTGGTCCTTCTTGGCACTGACGCCGAGAAGGCCTTTGACAGAGTCAATTGGGACTATATGAAGCTAGCTATGATGGCATTTGGACTCCCTGTTTCATTTATTGACGCTGTATTTTCTTTATATTCAAATGCCTCGGCCACTATTGTCATCAATTACACCTTATCCCCCTCCTTCAATATCCGGAATGGCACCAGACAGGAATGGCCACTATCCCCTTTACTCTTTATTTTAGTTATGGAATCCCTATTACAGGCAATCAGAAGAGAAGATGGAATTAAAGGAGTCCTAATTGGCGGTCAGGAACACAAATTAGCTGCCTTTGCAGATGATTTACTGATCATAACTACCAATCCGACTCACTCCATGTACAGTACAGACCAAAAGTTTGGACACACCTTATCATTCAAAGAGTTTTCTGTATTTTCATGACTATGAACATTGTAGATTCACACTGAAGGCATCACAACTATGAATTAACACATGTGGCCACCTTTTGCTTTGATTACTGCTTTGCACACTCTTGGCATTCTTTTGGTGAGCTTCAAGAGGTAGTCACCTGAAATAGTATTCCAACAGTCTTGAAGGAGTTCCCAGAGATGCTTAGCACTTGTTGGCCCTTTTGCCTTCACTCTGCGGTCCAGCTCACCCCAAACCATCTTGATTGGGTTCAGGTCTGGTGACTGTGGAGGCCAGGTCATCTGGCATAGCGCCCCATCACTCTCCTTCTTGGTCAAATAGCCCTTACACAGCCTGGAGGTGTGTTTGGGGTCATTGTCCTGTTGATAAATAAATGATGGTCCAACTAAACGCAAACTGGATGAAATAGCATGCCACTGCAAGATGCTGTGGTAGCCATGCTGGTTTAGTATGCCTTCAATTTTGAATAAATCCCCAACAGTGTCACCAGCAAAGCACCCCCACACCATCACACCTCCTCCTTCATGCTTCACGGTGGGAACCAGGCATGTAGAGTCCATCCGTTCACCTTTTCTGCGTCGCACACGGTGGTTGGAACCAAAGATCTCAAATTTGGACTCATCAGACCAAAGCACAGATTTCCACTGGTCTAATGTCCATTCCTTGTGTTCTTTAGCCCAAACAAGTCTCTTCAGCTTGTTGCCTGTCCTTACCAGTGGTTTCCTAGCAGCTATTTTACCATGAAGGCCTGCTGCACACAGTCTCCTCTTAACAGTTGTTGTAGAGATGTGTCTGCTGCTAGAACTCTGTGTGGCATTGACCTGGTCTCTAATCTGAGCTGCTGCTAACCTGCGATTTCTGAGGCTGGTGACTCAAATGAACTTATCCTCCGCAGCAGAGGTGACTCTTGGTCTTCCTTTCCTGGGGCGGTCCTCATGTGAGGCAGTTTCTTTGTAGCGCTTGATGGTTTTTGCGACTGCACTTTGGGACACTTTCAAAGTTTCCCCAATTTTTCAGACTGACTGACCTTCATTTCTTAAAGTAATGATGGCCACTCGTTTTTCTTTACTTAGCTGTTTTTTTCTTGCCATAATACAAATTCTAACAGTCTATTCAGTAGGACTATCAGCGTTGCATCCACCTGATTTCTGCCCAACACAACTCATGGTCCCAACCCCATTTATAAGGCAAGAAATTCCACATATTAAACCTAACAGGGCACACCTGTGAAGTGAAAACCATTTCAAGTGACTACCTCTTGAAGCTCATCAAGAGAATGTCAAGAATGTGCAAAGCAGTAATCAAAGCAAAAGGTGGCTACTTTGTAGAACCTAGAATAGAAGACATATTTTCAGTTGTTTCACACTTTTTTGTTAAGTATATAGTTCCACATGTGTTAATTCATAGTTGTGATGCCTTCAGTGCGAATCTACAATGTTCATAGTCATGAAAATACAGAAAACTCTTTGAATGAGAAGGTGTGTCCAAACTTTTGGTCTGTACTGTATATATCAAATTCTGGAGCAGTTTAGCTCCTTTTCTAACTTCAAAATAAACATGAACAAATCCCACATATTAAGCATAGACCTCCCACAGTCAGTCAAAAGAGTACTACAAACTACCTCCCCCTTCAATTGGGACACGCCACATATTACCTATCTAGGAGTTAAATTAGAGCCTAACCCCTCTTCCTTATTTGCCCTCAACTATACCCTTCTATTACAATCAATGACACTTCAACTTACCACTCTACAACACTCCATGCTATCTTGGTTTGGTAGGAAAAACATTGTCACTGCACTCATTCTTCCAAGACTGACTTACCTACAACAAGTTCTACCTATCCCTATACCAAAGACATTTTATTGTACATTTAAGAGACAAATTCACATATTCTTATGGGCAGGGAAAAGAGCAAGACTGACATATTCTACCCTTAGTAGACCCAAGCCCTTTGGTGGGATTAATTTACCCGACCTGAGCTGTATGGTAGAGCTGTTCTTCTCTCAAGAGTGGCACACTGGATTGCTCAACATCAGGATCGTGCTTGGGTAGATATGGAACAGTCTAGCTTTGGGACATCCTTTACAGGTCTCTTGGTGGGTGTGGAAGGATTTCAACATGGGGACAGGTCTCCTAACCTGTTAATTAAATCAACTCTCATGATATGGAACTGGCTCCAATCTTCCCAAAATGCTATTCCTTTACTCTCACCTTTGATACAAATCAAGGATATATTTGCTAATACTCCAAGAGCTTTTTTTGAATGCCTACCAGCTTCTATCCGTGACTCTACAATTCCAGCTTTGTCTCTGTTCAATGAGGAAGGTGAGGTTTTTGGGGGAAAGAAATGAGCCAACTTCTTCCTGTAAATTACTTTTCCCCTCCTCTATTCTCATTTTTACGCTCCTTTATATGTAGACACGTGCCTAAACAAGCTTTGTTACGCCCTCTGACTTCGATTGAGGGCTTAATAGCAGAAAAAGAACCACCTGCTAAACTCATTTTTAAGATATATCAGAGGCTGTGTACCCCAATACTTATGCCAAAACCAGCATTCATAGGTCTCTGGGAGACAGATCTCGAAGTTTCCTTTACCCCATCAGAATTATCCTCACTTTTTTTGACACCTCATAAGATCTCTAGATGCATCCGAACACAGGAGAATGGTTATAAAATTCTGACTAGGTGGTACAAAACTCCAGACGTTCCTTGTTTATATAGTGCTAATGGATCAGATAACTGTTGGAGATGTCTATCACAGAGGGGCTCCTTCTTCCAAATCTGGTGGTCTTGTCCTAAGATCCAGACTTGGTGGTCTGAGATTTTTGACAATTGTAGTAAGATATGTAACTTGTCTATCCCAGTCTCTCTGGAATTAGCTTTGTTGGGAATTTCGACCTCCAACTCTACCCAGTCGCGTAACCTCTTTTTAGATCTCTCCTCAGTGCAGCGCACCTTTTGATACTACGTGTTTGGCTAACTTCAGACCTCCCTTCGATCTCTCATTGGATAGGGAAGGTAGATCAAATATATAGATTTGAAGAACTATCTGCCTGGGAAAGTTGCACGATTGATAAACATAAAACACTATGGAAACCATGGATCATCTTCAGGAAATTCTGAGGATGTACGTGTCGTCACTCTAGGTCATTTTCTTTTTGTAAATCTGGCTTTGACTTGAAGCTAATCTATTCTACTCACTGTCTACTACCATATGTAACCTGTGAACAATGTTGTGAAACTTATTGTTCAATCTTTTATTTGTTAACCCCTTCCCGACCAGCGCCGCACTAGTACGGTGCTGGCCAGGACTTTAAAGATGGCGCCTGCTCTAGTTATAGGGGTCAAGAACTGGGAAAAAAAATAAAAAATGTCCAACTTTATAATTATTTTATCACTATCAAAATGCAAGAAAAACTATACATATTAGGTATCTCCGGATTCCTACTGACCAGTAGAATGAAAGTAACTGGTCAGTTTTAATGCACATCAAATGCCGTAAATAAAAAAAACGTAAAATGTGGCGGAATTGCGTTTTTTTTTGCAATTTCACCCGATTTGGAATTTTTTTCCCGCTTCCCACTACACCATATGCAATATTAAATGGTGGTGTCCCCCCAAAAACAAGCTCTCATACAGCTATGTGAACAGAAAAATAAAAATGTTATGGCTGTATCAAGGCAGGGAGCGCAAAACGAAAACGCAAAACCGAAAAAACCTCCGGGGTAGATAGGGTTAATAAAGAATTACTAAATAAAAAATTTAAAAAACAAAACAAAATAGCATTCTTTTTTCTTGGGAACATCCCAATTCCCAAGCAATTTTCACAAGACATGTAACATTTTAATCAACAGGATCAACCCTATAAGGCATTATGTCTGGTTTAATCTGATTGATCCTGCTGACAGGTACTCCTTTGAAAGTTTTTCTCATGCTCTGGATACTGACAGAGCCTGTATTCTTACCAACTGCTGTATCTAAATACTTTGACAAAGCAGCGTTGCTTTAAGGTTCCTTCTGGTATCCAGCACTCAGGGCAGGTACCCCTCCAGTCCCCTTTCCTAACTACACAACTGATAAACACTTGTCAACTATGTCTGCCAACTCCTATTCTGGTTCCCAACAAGCTGTTTTTGTATGATATGCATGCTTTGAAACTGCTTTGACTAAAAGGTCTAGAAAACTTTGTCTTGCTAAGTATAAATCTAAACTATAATAATTTCTCTTAATCTTTATAGATCTATATCGTATATATCTCGTTTACTATACCACTCTATTCTAAATTTCATCCTTTTTCTCAGGTTCTATTCTATGACTTCTCCTTTTCCATGTTAACTTACTTTATCAGTTCAGTACTTAGCTTACATCTTTTTTTTTTTATTCAGTCCTTGTTGGAAATTAATTTTGTGCATTTAGTTATTAGCACCATCTTTATGCTGATGACATCCGTTACAATCTCACTATCCTTTATTCATATATTCAGTGCCATATCTTGTTATTCTTCATTGTCAGATGATTTTTACATCTTCTGATTGTAACGTAGAGGAAAGTGAGGAATGTGTTGTGGCGTGGTGATGTCATCACTGATGATGTCACCGCGCCCGGCCAGCATGCTGGTTTGGTAACATCATACATCACCCTGAGCAAGGTTTTAAGCGGTTTTTGAAATCAAGATAGCGGTGACGGCCTCATCATGTGCAAATTGGTGAGGTAAGTATGCTTGCACGAGGAAATTCGGCATTGCAGCGAATCAAATTTTTCCTGAAATATAGATTGAAGTCAATTCATTAGGCATCGAATCGCTCAACATTTGCGCATGTAAACAGTACTAGTCAATAAAAAGCATAAAGGCACTAAGAATTACTATGAATGCACCAATAAGCTGATAAAAAGGGTCTTATTGTTTAATTTCTATGGAGTCTCCTTCCACATTATGTGTAAGGGATTGTATGGAGCATACTGCTGCACTGAGCCTGTTCCATATATGGTGGGTGCTGGCTGTATAAAATAGCTGGCACGCAGCTGCAAAAACCAGGATTGGCGATGACTCAAAAAGAGGTCATTTAATCCCTGAGATCATTTGTATCTGTGAAGTTACTTTGGCCCTGGTACTCTGTGATTGTCATCTGTGAGGTTAGGCAGAGGGATACGGCTCCCTCTGTCTTCTGAACAGAGTCCCCGAAGTGAAATCGCGGGGCTCCGATTGTTTACCATGACAGCCTGGGGCCTGCTGAAGGTTTCCAGGCCTGTCATGGTAACCTGCCTGCCAAGATGTGTATGAGGCATAACTCAGTATGCAAAGTTGCAGAATTCCATTCATCATAATAGATCTCTATTATGGTGAGTGGGACCAGGGATCAAAAGATCCCAGGTTCTAGCCCTCTAAAAGGGATAAAAGCTATTGTGTAAAAAAATCATACAAATATTACCACACATTCCCAATTTTATTATTATTTATTTTAAAATATTTAGAAATGGAGAGGTCTTCCTTTCTCACCATTGTAGGGTAGCATATATGAAGGATTGTGCTAGTGAATCACTGTAACAGAACAGAAGCTGTTGATGGGAGGGGTTGCCAGGGACTCTTAACTCCAGATAGTGACAAGTGAATGGAGAGTTGTTTTTCCACATAGACAGAGATATACAATATAGTCTTAACAGGAGGTGGAGTTACTGTACCAGTGACTCTCTACATACTGAGAGAATTGCTGCATGAAGACCCAAGGCCAGGAAAGAGTAGAGGTATAAGGAGAGGTAATCCTGTATCGGAGAACAATTATTGAACTAAACTAGAAAGAGATCCACCATTGCTGTGTCCTTCCCATCTGGAAGAGAGACTATGTGACCAGTTCATGAGCGATCTGAATTTCAGGGAAAATTCAGTTTGCCGCAAAGACAAATTTCCTTGTGCTTTGTGGTAACTAATTGATTTTCCCTGAAATTCGGTAAAAAAAAGTTTGATTTCATTTTTTTAATTACAGACTTAAATATTAAAGTCAGAGGCTGTGATCAGTAATGAATGTGGCATCTTGGGGGTACAATCTCCATTCCCTTTCAGTGCACCCACTTTTTACAAAGAAATGTGCTTTGTGACAAAGTAATTTGTCACAAAGCACTTTTTTTTGTAAAATTTGTCGAAGCAGCCGAATCAAATTCTCCATGACTTCACTCATCACTAATGTTCATAGTTGGGGAATATTTGAGAGTTGTGCTAGAGAAGACTCCTTCTGGGCTGTACTGTCATATTGACATATTGTCATACTGTTGGAGACCTGGTGGAGTTAAATGTTTCTTCTACACTTAAATTGTGTCTGTGATATTTCAACTCAACCTGTGCTTGCCAGACCCCCTTATATTAATACACTTTTACTCTAGTAAAGATGGTTTCGTATTTTGCAAAACAATTTTTGAGAAAAAAAATCTATCACAACAATATATGTAAATGAAGCCCTTAAATTAACATTTGATATGTTATTCAGGCAATAAACAATCTCACAATTAATAGCTAGTAATATTTAACAATTCTACATTTTGTTTGTAAGAGTTTGTATAAATGAATTTTAACAAAGTAACTATGAGAGTTGTTGTTTAGATAAATGTTCTTATTTGTATGTTCCCTTTCTACAGATTTAGGCGTCATATGCAATTATATGTGTATTCAGTAAAGTGTTAAATATTATCATATCCTTCCAGTGTGAAGTTTCTCAGCAAGAGCTGAGCAGTACTTCCAAAACCATTGTCATCTTGGAGACAACCTGTAGTTTTAAATGACTAGGTTGTCAGTTTTCTAGCTTTTTGCATTTGCTTTTTCTGCTTTAGTGAATAGTAACAATTATATTGCAAACAACATGTTATTTCCCAGTGACTTTTGACAGATATCTTTGTGTTAGGTATATTGCAAACTTGAATTAATTACCTCATTATATTATAAGCTAAATTTAAAAATAAAAAAATACCTACCTGAATAGTATTATAAGCTAAGTATTAGTAACATTTTAGCCAATGACCAAAATGAATAGTAGCCAGAAACAGACTGAATCATAGCTGCAAAATGAATATTTCTTTAGTAAAAACATAGTTTTATGCACATACTATTAATAATAAAAAATATATATTAATGAATGTTAGGTTGTTCATGATGTAGTTTGTTATGTTTCTCACCAGAGAAGTAGATCCTCTAAGCCTCAGTCAGTTTTGATTTGGTTATACTGAAGTTTAGAGTCGCCCTTTGTAAACCTCACCCTTCGTTAACCCTTGCAAGGAAAGGGGCTACGGCTTTGGTAGCTGGGGCACTGTAGAACCTGAAGAATGGTCAAAAACATAGCCAAGAGTCACTAAGGGAATACAACTAGGATGAAACAGGAGACAAGGCAGGAGTTAATACCAAGAGAAGAACAACAGGAACTAGGTGACAAAGCCGAATGGCAAGGTAGAAGCATAATCTTGGAACAAGGATGAAATCAAAATCAGAGTCTGGATGAGGATCCAAAAACAGAGCCAATAATACAGGAAAAAAATATGTAGGCAATGATAGCACCTTAAACAATGCAAGGTACAGAAACTGGTGTTCTCTTCAACCCTTTTGGTACCGGAGGTTTTTTCGGCTTTGCGTTTTCGTTTTGCACTCCCTGCTTCAAACAGCCATAACTGTTTTATTTTTCTGTTCACATAGCTGTATGAGGGCTTGTTTTTTGCAGGTCAAGCGGGAAAAAAATTTCAAATCAGGGTGAAATTGCAAAAAAAAACGCTATTCCGCTACAGTTCTACGGGTTTTTTATTTACAGCGTTCGATATTCATTAAAACTGACCAGTTACTTTCATTCTACTGGTCAGTAAAAATCCGGTGATTCCTAATATGTATAGTTTTTCCTGCGTTTTGATAGTGATAAAATAATTATAAAGTTGGCCTTTTTTGCGGGGTGATCTGAAGTTTTTATTGATACCATTCTGGGGTGTGTATGACTTTTTGATAACGTTTTATTTAATTTTTTTATAAAAAAAAGCGACAAAAACCAGCGAATCACCATTTGGACGCTTTTTTTCCGCCACACAATTCGCCGTATTGGAATTTTTTTTCATATTTTAAAAGTACGGGCGTTTTCAGTCACGGTGATACCCATGATGTCTATATTTATTGTTATTTAGGTATTTATTTTTTAATTATACGGAAAGGGGGGTGATTTAAACTTTTATATATTTTTTTATTTTTTATATATTTTTAACATTTTTTTTTAATTTTTTGTGATTATTTTAAAGCTCAAATATGATCAAATAGATTGTGTTTCTTATTTTTTCTTTATGAGCAATCAGGATTTTTTAATTTTGAATTAATGACCGAATTTGCTCATTTCTTATCCTGGCCTGCCATCTAGTGGCCAGAATAAGAATTGCACTTTGAAAGCTATAAACCTCATCAGCGAGGTTTACAGCTTTCAGATCGTGTACAGACACCCCGATTGGCCACACGGGACATCTGTACACCACCCGAAAGCGTATGGTTCCGGGTTTAAACGCAACTAGATGCCGTGATCACGTGTGATCACGGCATCTAAAGGCCTATGAAGACGCCGCGTATGGCGGTAAGTACCCGCAAGTCATTGCTGTTAGAAACAGCAGAGACTTGCTGGCCATGACGCCCGCCGCAGAAATGAAGGAATACAGAAAGAGATGAAGGAATGAAGAGATAGATTTGGAAAGGAAGGGAGAGGTAATTAACATAAGAAACTGCAACCAATTTACTACTTTTCAAAACTGGAGTGAGTGTTAAGCCTCCTTCACATGTCAGTGTTTTGGTCAGTGATTTACATCAGAGATTGTGAGCCAAAACCAGGAGTGGAGCCTCCATAGACATAAGGTACTGTATAAGGGAAAGATCTGCACCTGTTTTGTGTTTAGAGCCACACCTGGTTTTGGTTCACAATCACTGATGAAAATCACTGACCAAACACTGACTGTGTGAATAAGGCATTATAATAAAGCATTAAGTCATAAATTGTTGCACAGGTAAGCTCAAAAGCCTCTGAAGTGAAGGGAATCATAAATTCCCCTTCTAAAAATGTTTGGAATACATGTGAAAAAATGATGGCATTGCTTGGAGCACCACTCTGTTAGGTAGAGCTGAGAAGCCCTGCATAGAGGTTCCATGGAGTACCCATTTATTGGGTATATAACAATATTTAATTTCAACTACAGTGGCCTCTGAAAGAAAAAAATGTGCACTTACCACAGCTTTTCCTAGTGATAATATCTATTGTAATGTGATCACCAACTGGCCCTCATTTAATGAAGAGGTTTTCCAGAGAGGAAATCCTATTTCATAGAAACATAGAAGATTGACGGCAGAAAAAGACCACCTGGTCCATCTAGTCTGCCCTTTTATTATCCTTTTATTGTTATCTTAGGGTAGATACATGTTTATCCCATGCATGTTCAAATTCAGTTACTGTGGATGTATCAACCACCTCTGCTGGAAGTTTGTTCCAAGCTTCTACTACTCTTTCAGTGAAATAATATTTTCTAATGTTGTTCTTGATTTGTCCCCCAACTAACCTCAGATTGTGCCCCCTTGTTCTTGTGTTCAGTTTCTTATTAATAACCCTTCCCTCCTGAACTTTATTTAGTCCTTTAACATATTTAAAGGTTTCAATCATGTCCCCCCTTTCTCTTCTTTCCTCCAGACTATACATATTAAGAACTCGGAGTCTTTCTTGATAAGTACTATGCTTTAGACCTTCCATCATTTTTGTAGCTCTTCTATGGACCCGTTCTATTTTAGCAATATCCTTTTGCAGGTGAGGTCTCCAGAATTGAACACAGTATTCCAGATGTGGTCTCACTAGAGCTCTATACAGAGGGATCACAATCTCCCTCTTTCTGATTGTTATACCCCTAGCTATGCAGCCAAGCATACAATTTGCTTTCCCCACCGCCTGGCTGCATTGGTTACTCATTTTGAGGCTGTCAGAGATGACTACCCCCAAATCCTTCTCTTCTGAGGTTTTTGTTAGCACAGAACTGCCAATATGATACTCAGACAGAGGGTTTCTCTATCTTTCTTCAATGATAGACATTCACAGTGGGCCAAATTTATCATTAAAGTATGCTACTTTTAGTGGGTTGAAAAAGTTTCAAACTGCCCTGCCACCAGTGGTGTAACTAATTTTTAAAATACCAACACCCCCCTTCCAAGCAACTTCTTTGCAATCCCCTCCTCCCTTGCAACCCCAACTCCTGTGGCTATTTAAGATCACTCTCTCAGATGAGGCCTGGTAGCTGCGCTGTCTGTTTCCTAGAGTGTCACTGTATATATAATACAGTTGAGGGAGCCCTGATAATAAAACATTTTAGTTCTCCTCCTGAGGGGGCCCCTTCTGAGTTTGGGCCCCAAGGCAGTCTCTTACGCTGCTTCTCCTATAGCTATGCCCCTACCTGCCACGTTTATCATCCTCTGTGCTAGGGCCAGTATGTTTTACATAAGAGTAAAACATTATATAATTCCCAAAAATGTATCCAACGCTTCAATAATTGTTTGATTTGGAATTGTAATACATCCATCTTATCTATCTTATGTATGTACACTAATGTGTCTGTCAGCTATATTTAATTATTTTAGACCAGCAAAATGAGAATATAATCACACATTAGATAATTTAATTTGGAATTGTTTCATAGTGCCTACAAAATGTATAAAATTGATTACTAGAAGAATTAGTAATTTGGCAATGCCTTCTACAAACATGAACATATGTTCATTTCATTTCCTGTATATCATTGTTCTTCTTTTCTAGGAAGTTTAGAGAGATTACATTATATTGCACTCAATTAGTTTGTCTGCATAAAAAATGTGATGTTGTTTAAATGCTAAATTGGTGTGCTGATTTTCATCTTTTGGTCATAGAATTATTCTGTACCTTTTTGCTATGCATGTTTTATGAATCTTTGCAAGCGTGTATTTTTTAACCCTTAACAGTAACATTAAAATAACCTCGGAAAAAATGTCCCTTTTTTATTGTAGATTTTGCATTTATGTCTCAAATAAATATACATGGTCCACAACTCAGGTGACTATTAACATATTAACCTCTTAGTGATGTAACTCATTTTAATCTTAAAGGGGTTTTCTGAATATGGGAGCTAGCCTACATCACCTCCTGAAAAAGTCATACTTATCTGTTCTCCACCTCTCCTGTCCTGCACTTTGACCCCCGTTCCTCCATTTCCAGTCCCCAGCTTGTTGTCTTCTGGCTGGAAAAATAACTGGCTTTAGAGGTGATGTGTGCCCAAGTAACTGTTAATGTCCATGACCATAGTCAGAATAAAACAAGTTAGAGGGTAGAAGACAGGAGCAGAAAGTATGACTATTTTGGCCATAAGAGTCAACAGGCCACACCTATAATCTAATTTATATATCTGCCTGTGACATAACTGCATGCCAAGTTTTGCAGCTATATTACATCTGTATGTTATTCTTTTTTTGTCAAGAAGTCAATCACATCTTTGTCTCTGTCAGGCTGCTCGGTTCTTCACTTGGTCATAGCTTTCAGGGTTTACCCAGGGATACAAGGCGATTTGTGGCCACATGGGATAAGATTGCAAATGTTGTCAACAGTCTCAACATAGTTATGTACCAAAATATGCCTTAGATGATGAACTATACAATTATCAGCATCATTTTAGAATTACTTGATTAAAACAAAAATGTACCTTTGATAAATACATTTAAAACCTATAATGTAAATAATGTAATATATTGGGCAAATTTATTCTACCAGTTCGGAATTCGAGAGAGAGAAAGACAATCAGCTGTGTCAAGCTAACTTAAAGCTAATACAAATGTGTTTTTCTTATTGTTTACCTATTTGTTATGTAGCAGCAAGTAGGTATAATTATGGTACCAATGTCCCCATTCACTTCACTGGGATTCTTCTTATTCACCCAAGGATAGGTCATCAGTATAGCAAAAGCAGACAACTGCATTGAGAATGAGTAATTCCATTTTGGGATTAACTTCAAATGAAACAGAAAGGCCACCAATGCAATATTCAACTGAAAGAGAGACAATGGAACTAGACCAACCCACCAAGCTTACACACCTTTCAATAAAACATGTATGCTAGCTCTCTTTCAAGAAGAACAAGATTATCAGAACATCTGAAGAGAAAAAAAACTTGCTTAGTTAAATGGAATTGTGGAGTAGTCTTCTGGGTACTCGTTATCATAGGGAGAACGAAAAATATGCATGAGTATTCTACGCTAGTTGATACTACTCTTAGTTTAAGCAAGTAAATAGGAAGTAATGTTATTACTAGAGATGAGAGAATATGCTCGTCCGAGCTTGGTGCTCGTTCGAGTATTAGAGTATTTGAATATGCTCGATACTCGGACGAGAATATTGCGATCCTCGAGGAAATGGCAACTTCCTCTTCCTGCATGTTAGGCATCTTTTTTCAGCCAATCAACATGCAGGAGAGTCTTTGGTACCTCCTAGCATCACGTGGGGCCCCTACAAGTCGATAGAAGGGATTGGCTGGCCAGATCAGATGACCTGGGAATATAAGAATCTGGTCCCGCGCTGCTCGCGTCATACGTCGTCTGCATGAGATTAGGGATAGAGCTGCTGTCTGTCAGGGAGAGTGTTAGGGCCTGAATTTAGATGTTGGTTAGGCAGGAATCACCCACAAAGAACCCAACAGCCCTTCTAAGGGCTACAAGCACCTTTTTTTTTGGTCTCCTCCAGGCTGCTGGCTGGGACTTGCAGTGCAGTTACCGCCATCTTGGCTGCACACTGTACACAGTGACTGGTGGCAGAAGGGACAGCACGTGGTCAACACAGACCCAAAAGAAATTGCCCAAAGTCCTCTCAGTACTCATTTTTGCTGCTGCTGTACCTTGGCTTGCTGAGATCTGTAGTGCAGTCTAGGGAATACGTTTTTTTCTCTCATTTCTATACACTACAGTCCAGTGAACAATTATTTAGTGTACTGTACAGTAGCGTCAGTCTAGGGAATATGTTTTTCTCACATTTCTATACACTACAGTACAGTAAACAATTATGTAGTGTACTGTACAGTAGCATCAGTCTAGGGAATATGTTTTTATCTCATTTCTATACACTACAGTCCAGTGAACAATTATGTAGTGTACTGTACAGTAGCGTCAGTCTAGGGAATAAGTTTTTCTCTTATTTCTATACACTACAGTCCAGTGAAATTATGTAGTGTACTGTACGTAGCGTCAGTCTAGGGAATACGTTTTTCTCACATTTCTATACACTACAGTACAGTGAACAATTATGTAGTGTACTGTACAGTAGCGTCAGTCTAGGGAATATGTTTTTATCTCATTTCTATACACTACATTCCAGTGAACAATTATGTAGTATACTGTACAGTAGCGTCAGTCTAGGGAATACGTTATTTATATATCCTACAGTGCAGAGAAAAATTGATTGGTTTGCGGTGCAATAGCCGCCGTCTAAAGACTACGTTTTTTCTCTCAGTCACATATACTACAGTGCAGTGCAAAATTCTGTCGTGTGCTGCACACTAGCCGGAGTGTAGAAAATATACGTTTTTCCTCTCAGTCATATATACTACAGTACAGTGCGAAATTGTGTCGTGTGCTGCACACTAGCCGGAGTGTAGAAAATATATGTTTTTCCTCTCAGTTATATATTATACAGTGCAGTGCAAAATTCTATTGTGTGCTACACACTAGCCGGAGTGTAGAAAATATACGTTTTTCCTCTCAGTTATATATTATACAGTGCAGTGAAAAATTCTGTTGTGTACTGCACACTAGCCGGAGTGTAGAAAATATAAGTTTTTCCTCTCAGTTATATATTATACAGTGCAGTGAAAAATTCTGTCGTGTGCTGCACACTAGCCGGAGTGTAGAAAATATACGTCTTTCGTCTCAGTTATACATTATACAGTGCAGTGCAAAATTCTGTTGTGTGCTGTACACTAGCCGGAGTGTAGAAAATATACGTTTTTTTCTCTCAGTTATACATTATATAGTGCAGTGCAAAATTCTGTTGTGTGCTGCACACTAGCCAGAGTGTAGAAAATATATGTTTTTCCTCTCAGTTATATATCATACATTGCAGTGAAAAATTGAGTGGTTTGCGGTACAATAGCCGCCGTCTAAAGACTACATTTTTTCTCTCAGTTATGTCATACAGTGCAGTGAACATACAAAATGTTGAACCCAAGGGCTAAGGGTCGAGGACGAGGGCGTGGGCGTTCAAGTAGTGTAGGGGGCAGAGGCCGTGGTCCTGGGCAGGGTGACACAGTACACTTTGATGAGGGAACAATGGCACACCACAGAGTTTCGCTCCCTAGCTTCATCTCGCAACTTACTAGTTTACGTAGTACACCACTATTGAAACCACAACAGTGCGAACAGGTGATGACGTGGATGGCGGACAGTGTGTCCAGTAATTTATCCACCACCCAGTCTTCCACGCAGTCCACCCACGCTAGCCAAGGGAGTAGACCTCTGGGTCCTCCAGCTCAACCTTCTTCCCCCAAGCCTGACCCCCCCCCACGGAAAGTATGGATTCAGATCAGGCATACTCACAGGAACTCTTTTCAGGACCCTACCCAGAGACACAAACCACTGCTCAACAGCAACCTGAGCAGTTGCTCTGTCCCGATGCCCAAAATTTAGAACTTTCACAGTCTGTGGGTGATGAGAGTGTGGACTGTGCAAGTAGTGCGTGAAGGGGTGTCGGATGATAATGATGATGATGATGAGACAAGGTTGTCAGACAGTGACGTTGTTGTCAGGGCAGTAAGTTCGAGGGGGGAGCAGAGTGAGGAATTGGAGGAAGAGCTGGTGGATGATGAGGTGACTGACACGAGCTGTCAGCTGTCTTTGCAGCAGACATTTGAGCGCAAGCGCAAATACAATTCCAGCCACCCACATGCACAAGCCCTAAACATCCACGTCTCCAAATTGTTGAGCCTGGAGATGCTGCCCTATAGACTGGTAGAGACTGAGGCATCCGTGCCCTGACCAACGCGGTTACTGAGAAGGTCCACCTAACCACGGACACGTGGACAAGTGCTGGCGGGCAGGGACACTATATCTCCCTGACGGCACATTGGGTTTACTTGGTGGAGGCTGGGACCGAGTCTGACCCTGGGGCCGCTCATGTGCTGCCCACACCGAGGATTGCAGGGCCTGCCTCGGTCACAGTTTCTCAGGCTTATTATGCCTCTTCCTCCAATCCCTCCTCCACCTCCTCCTCTCAATTACCATCCGTGAGCATGGCGCCTTCAGTCAGTAGCTCCAGGCGCAGCTGCACTGCCATGGGTAAGCGCCAACAGGCGGTGCTGAAACTGCTGAGCATAGGTGACAAGAGGCACACCGCCCAAGAGCTGTTACAGGGCATCACGGCGCAGACCGATCTTTGGCTGGTGTCGCTGAACCTCAAACCGGGCATGGTTGTGTGTGACAATGGGCGTAACCTGGTGGTGGCTCTGCATCTCGGCAGGCTCACACATGTGCCATGCCTGGCCCACATGTTCAATCTTGTGGTTCAGCGGTTCCTCAAGACCTACCCCAATTTGTCCTGCCTGGCAGGGGAACACTCTCCAAGGCCTTTGCCAGTTTTATGTCACCCCAGCAAGACTATGTCACCCGTCCCCAGTCTAAGCAGAGTAGGGGGGAGCTGTTCAGAAAGATGGTGAGGGAGTACATAGCTGACACCGCTAGTGGCAGAGGACGTAGTTCTGTGGGCCAACTAGCGGGGGAGAGGAGGGGAGCAGGCAGCTTGTCAAGCACTGGCAGCGGAACACTCTCCAAGGCCTTTGCCAGTTTTATGTCTCCCCAGCAAGAATAAGTCACCCGTCCCCAGTCTAAGCAGAGTAGGGAGGATCAGTTCAGAAAAATGGTGAGGGAGTACATAGCTGACCATACTAGCATCCTGCGTGATCACTCTGCTCCATACAACTACTGGGTTGCAAAGCTGGACACGTGGCCCGAACTGGAGCTGTACGCCTTGGAGGTGCTGGCCTGCCCTGCCACTAGCGTGTTGTCAGAGCGGGTCTTCATTGCAGCTGTTGGCATCATCACTGATAAGCGTACACGCCTGTCAACTGACAGCGCTGACAGGTTGATGCTTATTAAAATGAATAAAGCCTGGATTTCACCGGAATTCAAATCTCCACCGGGGTAAAGCAGCTCAACATGAACAATGTTTATGTATCCGATCCTCTCCTCCCCTCCTCCTCCTTCTCTTCGTACACAAACGCTGAGCCAACAGGCAATTTTTCAGAGGGCCTACTGGCTCTGTTTTTAAACAATGTTTACAGAGGGCCACCTACAGGCCCTCTCTCCAATCAATTTTTTTTTTGAGCGTCAACTACAGATACTCAAAAACAATTTTTTAGGAGGGTCAACTACAGACACTCAAAAACATTTTTTTAGGAGAGTCAACTTCAAACACTTTAAAACAATTTTTTGGGAGGCTCTCCTACAGCCATTTGACTGCAATCTCAGTCTGACCAAGGCATTGGTGGTGTCACCTCCATGCTGTGCCAGGGTTAATTTTTTGGTGGTTCACCTGCTACCTCAGTCTAACTTGGTCACTCTGGGTTCACCGCCATGCTGTGTCAAGTTAAAATTTTATGTGCTTCATCTGCTACATCAGTCTCACTTGGTCACTCTGTTGTCACCGCCATGCTGTGTCAGGGTAAAATTTTATGTGATTCATCTGCTACCTCAGTCTAACTTGGTCAATCTATTGTCACTACCATGTTGTGTCAGAGTAAAATGTTATGTGCTTCACCTGCTACATCAGTCTAACTTGGTCACTCTAGTTCACCGCCATGCTGTGTCAGGGTAAAATTTTATGTGCTTCACCTGCTACATCAGTCTAACTTGGTCACTCTTATTTCACCGCCATGCTGTGTCAGGGTAAAATTTTATGTGCTTCATCTGCTACATCAGTCTAACTTGGTCACTCTGTTGTCACTGCCATGCTGTGTCCAGGTAAAATTTTATGTGTTTCACCTGCTACCTCAGTCTCACTTGGTCACTCTGTTGTCACTGCCATGCTGTGTCCGGGGAAAATTGTATGTGCTTCACCTGCTACATTAGTCTAGCTTGGTCACTCTTGGTTCACCGCCATGCTGTGTCAGGGTAAAATTTTATGTGCTTCACCTGCTACATCAGTCTAACTGGGTCACTCTGTTGTCACTGCCATGCTGTGTCCGGGGAAAATTGTATGTGCTTCACCTGCTACATCAGTCTAGCTTGGTCACTCTTGGTTCACCGCCATGCTGTGTCAGGGTAAAATTTTATGTGCTTCACCTGCTACATCAGTCTAACTTGGTCCCTCTGTTGTCACTACCATGTTGTGTCATGGTAAAATTTTATGTGCTTCACCTGCTACATCAGTCTCACTCTGTTGTCACCACCATGCTGTGTCATGGTAAAATTTTATTTGCTTCACCTGCTACATCAGTCTCACTTGGTCACTCTTGGTTCACCGCCATGCTGTGTCAGTGTAAAATTTTATGTGCTTCACCTGCTACCTGAGTGTAACTTGGTCACTCTGGGTTAACCGCCATGCTGTGTCAGGGTAAAATTTGATGTGCTTCACCTGCTACCTCAAATAACTTGGTCACTTGTTGGTGTCAACACTAGAGTGTGGCTACTATACCGCACACGACAGAATTGTTAACTGCACTGTAGTATATATAACTGAGAGAAAAAAAGGAATTTTTAGACTGCTGATAATTTACCGCAAAGCACTCCATTTTTCACTGGACTGTAGTACATATAACTGAGAAAAAAACGTAGTCTTTAAATGGCAGCTATTGTACCGCAAAGCACTCCATTTTTCACTGGACTGTAATACATATAACTGAGAGAAAATACGTATTTTATAGACTGACGCTGCTGTACAGCACACTACAGAATTGTTCTCTGGACTGTATTACATATAACTGAGAAAAAACGTAGTCTTTAAATGGCGGCTATTGTACCGCAAGCCACTCCATTTTTCACTGGACTGTATTACATATAACAGAGAAAATATTTATTTTGTAGACTGACGCTGCTGTACAGCACACTAGAGAATTGTTCACTGGACTGTAGTATATATAAATGAGAAAAAAAAACGTAGTTTTTAAATAGCGGCTATTTTACCGCAAAGCACTCCATTTTTCACTGGACAGTAATACATATAACTAAAAGAAAATACATATTTTATAGACTGACGCTGCTGTACAGCACACTACAAAATTGTTCACTGGACTGTAGTATATATAAATGAGATAAAAGCGTAGTATTTAAATGGCGGCTATTGTACCGCAAAGCCTGCATTTTTCACTGGACTGTAATACATATAACAGAGAAAATATGTATTTTATAAACTGACGCTGCTGTACAGCACACTAGAGAATTGTTCACTGGACTGTAGTACATATAAATGAGAAAAAAAATGTAGTCTTTAGAGTGCGGCTATTTTACCGCAAAGCACTCCATTTTTCACTGGACTGTAGTACATATAACTGAGAAAAAATTGTAGTCTTTAAATGGCGGCTATTGTAAAGCAAAGCACTCCATTTTTCACTGGACAGTAATACATATTTCTGAGAGAAAATACGTGTTTTATAGACTGACGCTGCTGTACAGCACACTATAAAATTGTTCACTGGACTGTAGGATATATAAATGAGATAAAAACTTAGTCTTTAAATGGCGGCTATTGTACCGCAAAGCACTCCATTTTTCACTGGACTGTAATACATATAACTGAGAGAAAATACGTATTTTATAGACTGACGCTGCTGTACAGTACACTACAGAATTGTTCACTGGACTGTAGTATATATAAATGAGAAAAAAAAGTATTCTTTAGACTGAAGCTATTTTACTGCAAAGCACTCAATTTTTCACTGGACTGTAGTACATATAACTGAGAAAAAATGTATTCACTAGACTGACGCTACTGTACAGCACACTAAATAATTGTTCACTGCACTGTAGGATATATAACTGAGAGAAAAAACGTATTCCCTAAACTGACGCTACTGTACAGCACACTAAATAATTGTTCACTGGACTGTAGTATATATATAACAGAGAAAAAACGTATTCCCTAAACTGACGCTACTGTACAGCACACTAAATAATTGTTCACTGGACTGTAGTATATATAACTGAGAGAAAAAATGTATTCCCTAGACTGACGCTACTGTACAGTACACTACATAATTGTTCGCTGGACTGGAGTACATATAACTGAGAAAAAACGTATTCCCTAGACTGACGCTACTGTACAGTACACTACATAATTGTTCACTGGACTGTAGTGTATAGAAATGAGAGAAAAAACTTATTCCCTAGACTGCACTACAGATCCCAGCAAGCCAAGGTACAGCACCAGCAGCAGCAAATATGAGTACTGAGAGGACTTTGGGCAATTTCTTTTGGGTCTGTGTGGACCACGTGCTTTCCCTTCTACCACCAGTCGCTGTGCACAGCGTGCAGCCAAGATAGCGTAGCTGCACTACAAGTCCCAGCCAGCAGCCGAGAGGAGGCCAAAAAAAAAAGGTCATTGTAGCCCTTAGAAGGACCGTTGGGTTCTTTGTGGGTGATTCCTGCCTAACCAAAATCTAAATTGAGGCCCTAACAGTGTGCAGCCAAGATGGCGGTAGCTGTACTACAAGTCCCAGCCAGCAGCCGAGAGGAGGCCAAAAAAAAAGGTTGTTGTAGCCCTTAGAAGGACCGTTGGCTTCTTTGTGGGTGATTCCTGCCTAACCAAAATCTAAATTGAGGCCCTAAAAGTGTGCAGCCAAGATGGCGGTCGCTGCACTATAAGTCCCAGCCAGCAGCCAGGAGGAGACCAAAAAGAAAAGGTGCTTGTAGCCCTTAGAAAGGGCTGTTGAGTTCTTTGTGGGTGATTCCTGCCTAACCAACATCTAAATTGAGGCCCTAACACTCTCACTGACAGACAGCAGCTCTATCCCTAATCTCATGCAGCAGCCAGGAGGAGAAAAAAAAAAAAAAAGGTGCTTGTAGCCATTAGAAGTAGAGATGAGCGAGCATGCTTGTCCAAGCTTGGTGCTCGTTCGAGTTTTAGGGTATTCGTAAGTGCTCGCTGCTCGGATGAGTATCTCTCGCCATGCTCGAGGAAATGGCATCTCCCTTGTTTTGAATTTCTGGCGCCTATAAACTCAGCCAATCACAAGCCAGGAGACTCAGCGGTACACGCAGCATCACGTGGGGCCCTTACATGTTGATATCAGGGGTTGGCTGGCCTGATCAGGTGACCCTGGAATATACTAGTGATTGCCCGCGGTGCTCGCCATATATAACACTTTTTTTTTATTGTTTTATCTCAGTGATACAAATCCATTTCATACAGCAGTGTGGATTG